>JARVZY010009519.1:0-29694 GCA_030686995.1 Artemisia argyi
GATGAAATGAAATACTTGAAAGCAAATAATTAGTTCTTTTGGAGTCTTTTGCAGAATCCACTTTTTTAAGAACTAACACGAAATGACCCGTTTATAATAGAACATTCGGTATCCACCTAAATTTAAAGGGTGATTAAGATTGCTAAAATTGAAGCTGCTTATATGCTAAAAAGCAGTTTAAAATCAGCTACCAAGCTGCTTAATCAAAACAAACTGCTTATATTTGTATGAAAAAACACAACAAGCAATCCCAAACACCCTTCAAAACTAGCTACATGTATATCCAAAACACAATAATTAAACAATCACTTTCACTTCTACTATGCAAACAACAACTTTATATAATTGCATACAACAAACCATCCACATAGATACAAACTTTTATAAAAAAACAACAAATTCACTACAAAACCCTAAAAGCATATGAACCCTAAAAACACAAAAATTAGTAAAAATATAAACACTTTCATAATCAACAACACTCAATCAACCATCAAAATACAAAATAAAAGATACCCTTTTTAATTTATCAAAAATAAACCATACCCATATGAAAATAATGTTAAAAAAACTTAAAAACTAGTAAAAATCAAACCTTTAAGTATAAAAACACCAAAAATACTATCTTTATAAAAGCTTAATCACTGATCAAAATAAAAAATAAAAAATACCCTTTTTAATTCCTTAAAAATAAATCATACCCATATCAAAAAAATCATTAAAATAGCTTTAAAAAAAAAATTATCTTTCTATACACTTGATCAACCTTTAAATAATTCAAAAAAAAAAAAAAAAAAAAAAAAAAAAAAAAAAAAAAAAAAAAAAACCCTTTTTAGTTTCTTAAAAATAAATCATACCCATATCAAGAAATTGTTAAAAAGAGCTAAAAACCAAACCTTTAAGTGAAAAAACAACAAAAAGACAAATTTTCTAAACACCCTTTAAACCAAAAAACATAAAAATATAAAAAGTTTAAGGATTTACTTACCTAGGAAGAATCAAAGGGTATGTATGTGTGAATATGAAAGCAGATGAAAAATGGGTTTTGTTTTGTTTTGTGTTTGAATGTTTTAACAAAAAAGTCAGAGAATTAAACAAATCAGAGTGTGGGAGGCAAGTCAGGTTGAATGAATCAATATTTTTTAATGTTTTGGTGTTGTACTTTGTGCATTGTTGGTTGTACTGTGATGTGGCAAGCTCTGTCTTTTAGGACCCGTGTAGCAAAAAGTAAGTCACTGGTTTGACTATTTAAAGTTGAGAGCGTCTTTGGTGACTTGTTTATAGGGTTGAGCGAGACATATGAAAATGGAATCGAAAAACTGAGCTGAACCGGTTTGATCGAAATTGAAATAATCGTATCTGGTTCGGTTTTTGATTTTATATATTTATAATTTTCGGTTTCGGTTCGAGCCAAAACTAAGAAAAAGACACGTAAACAATATAAACCGGATCGAACCGAACGGACCGACACAAAAACGAACCGAACCGAGACACTTTGGTTCGGTTCTCGGTTCATGTCATTCACAACAGTTTTTGATTCGGTTTGCTTTTGGTCGGTTTTGACTTGATGCTCAGCCTTACTTGTTTATATACAAGATGTTTAGCTATTCACCTTATATAAATGTCGCGTATATTTAAGTCAGAAAGTATGCACATTCATATTTTTAGAGTATCATCGTTAATGAGAAAATGAGTTTTTTCTTTACATACTTCATAGTTTAATACTAATTGCCTATCAAACTTTATTAAAAAGTGCATATCATGTGATAAATTTCTACGTCCTCGTTGCCTTATACCATATAAACTTGTGTGTAACTGTGGTGTTCTTCTCAAGCCACACATTATTTCTCATTTACGTTATGTTTTTATTACCTTTACTCCCCGTAATACTTGTTAATCTCTCACTGTTTAACTATATCTTGTGAAAACACAAGAAAAACACTCGCATACACACAAACACACAAAAACTTTAAAAGTTACTGATGACGATGACCAGCGTGCTCCACCATTTTAATTTGCACCACCATGCGTGACGGATGATCACGTGGGCAAACAACTTCAAGCATGCTAAACCCCGAACAGCATCCAATCTATAGGTTTTAGGTATTTGAATCAGACTATTTAGATAATAGTTATCGCACCATCATAGTTATTATCAAAATAAACCGCAACATGAACGAAGTTACAATTTTTATTTTTTTTTTTGTTTTATTTTTATTTTTATTTTTTTCACTCGCAGTCGTAATACTAAAAATTGAGACCCGCTAAGACAAACGTATACACATTTTCTGCGTTACGTGAATAACTTTGGCAATAACTTAACAACAACTTGGGTGTGTGGTGTGGTATGTAAATAATTTAACCTAAATATCTGGTTTTTGCACTGATAACATACGTGTGTAGTAAACAATACTTACTTGAGTTAGGTGCAACAAATACAAAACCTACATAACTTGTACACATGTTGCTACAAAAACTTGTACACATCTTTTGCTACAATGTTACATGCATCGTTATCACATTTTTAAAACAATAAATAGTTAAAAAATCTCTAACACCTTTAAGTTTATGGCTAGCAAATGTTTATAAACAGTTATCAAATACACTTTCAGTATTACGTGAGGTACTGATCAACTAAAAAGTTGCAAGATAAAGATTAGTTAATGTAACGATCATATTATGTTATGGCAATGGGTGAGAAAAAGCTCATAATTTGCTGGGCCCACCTGTGATAGGTGGGTAACCTCGTCAAGCATTACCCGAGGAGTGTGGGTGAAAAATGAACCAACCAGCGCGTGGCGGTTAATATACTGTTGCGAGTAAACTCGATTTGCAAAACCTTCACACCCAGTTTAGAATGCTCGCGTATGCACCTTTCAAAATAGCAATAAAACCGTTTTTTATATTTATACTAAAAGAAGAATATAAATCAACAAAGTATCAACTACATATACTTGATATCTCAATTCTCAATCTAAGTTTGTGAATGATCGGTCTTGCGATTTTAATTCACAATTAACCATTAGTCTTTGGCAAGAATTCGTGAGTCACAAAAGTAGAATTTTTTCTCTTTTTGTGTGTATTAATGCTATTCGTAGTACATAATAAATTGATAGTTAACTCCTTGCGTGCACATATGTCCGTAACTTATGCACCTTCTAGTCAAGTTTGATAATCATAAGTTTCAAAAACATGTGTGCAAATCTTACGTTTCACAAACCTACTGGTTCATCCGCGGGGATGGACATGGACACAAAGTTCTACCTACAGGCGGGTGACAAGCATAAAAAAGATCGTGAATGCTAGTGATAGGTTAGAGGTATCCGTGCTCATCGGCCCAGGTGCCATCCTTACACTTTAGTTAGGTTCGTATGTTAGTTGACTAAAATAACGTATTTAAAAGTTAGTCTATAAAATGTCATGCAAGAGTGTCATGCCCTTATTTTAATCAATTTTTTATTTTATTTTTTTATTATAATCTTAAAGCTATACATACTTGATGGTCTTGGTCTCTTGGACATAAATGTTAAATTTAAAATTTTATAAAGTAAGAAAAAGAAAAGAAAAGAAAAAATTTAGAAAAACTATGTAGAAAAAGAGAAAGGGATTAGTGGAATTGGTAAGAGGGGGCATAGGTGGGGTTATTTCTATTTAAAGACAAGGATTTACTCGTATTTATAGACAACTAGCGGGGTTGCCCGTGAGTTGCGGCGGGTGTATTTTGTGTTTTGTATTTTGTCGGTTGTACGGTATAATTAATAATTTTATTATTTGAAATATGCATATGTTTACTTGGAAGCATAATTTGTTTATATTTAGGGATTTTTTTATTTATTTTTTTTTTGGCGTTGCAGTTGAAATTTTTTTTGGTTGTTTGTTTTCTCGGTATGTTTTTTTGTTTTGTTTTCTTTTTTTTTTTTTAAAAAAAATAAACAAATTTGTATAAGGAATTTTTTGTAAGTGTATTATTTTTTGTATTTTTTTTTTAAAAACAAATTTTCTTAAGCAAATTTATGTTAAAAAAAAAAAAAAAAATCTGTACCGAGTACTGTAGCGACGCAAAAAAAAATGTATTATTTTTTGTATTTTTTTATTTTTATTTTTGTTAAAAAAAATTCTTAAGGAAATTTATGTAAAAAAAAAAAAAAAAAAAAAAAAAAAACTGTACCGAGTACTGTAGCGACGAAAAAAAAATGTATTATTTTTTTGTATTTTTTTATTTTTATTTTTTTTAAAAAAAAAACAAATTTTCTTAAGGAAATTTATGTAAAAAAAATGTACCGAGTACCGTAGCAACGCAAAAAAAAAAAAATTACTGTAGCGATTTTACTGTAGCACTGTAGTTGCTACAGTGTTTTGACACGTGTCGCACTGTGGCAACTTGTCTGGGTTTTAGAAGATATATATAACTAGCGGGGTTGCCCGCGCGTTGCGGCGGGTGTGTTTTGTGTTTTTTATTTTGTCGGTTGTACGGTATAATTAATAATTTTGTTATCTGAAGTATGCATATTTTTACTTGGAAGCATAATTTGTTTATATTTACGGTTTTTTTTTTTTTTTTTTTTTTGGGTGTTGCGGTTGAAATTTTTTTTGGTTGTTTGTTTTCTCGGTATGTTTTTTTTTTTTTTTAAATAAATAAATTTGTATAAGAATTTTTTTGTAAGTGTATTATTTTTTGTATTTTTTTATTTTTATTTTTTGTATTTCTTTTTTAAAAACAAATTTTCTTAAAGAAATTTATGTTATTAAAAAAAAAAAAAAAAAAAAAAATCTGTACCGACCGAGCACTGTACCGGCGCAAAAAAAATGTATTATTTTTTGTATTTTTTAATTTTTATTTTTTTTTTAAAAAACAAATTTTCTTAAGGAAAAAAAAAAAAAAAAAAAAAAAAAAAAAAAAAAAAAAAAAAAAAAAAAACTGTAGCGTATTTACTGTAGCACTGTTCATGCTACAGTGTTTGGACACGTGTCGCATTGTGGGAGTGTTTGTTTTCTCGGTATTTTTTTTTTTTTTTTAAATAAACAAATTTGTATATGAAATTTTTTGTAAGTGTATTATTTTTTGTATTTTTTTATTTTTATTTTTTGAATTTCTTTTTTAAAAACAAATTTTCTTAAAGAAATTTATGTTATAAAAAAAAAAAAAAAAAAATCTATACCGACCGAGCACTGTAGCGGCGCAAAAAAAATGTATTATTTTTTGTATTTTTTAAAAAAAAAAAACAAATTTTCTTAAGGAAAAAAAAACATTACTGTAGCGTATTTACTGTAGTACTGTTCATGCTACAGCGTTTGGACACGTGTCGCGTTGTGGGAGAGTGCCTGGGTTTTAGATAGTACTAGCGGGGTTGCCCGCGCGTTGCGGCGGGTGTGTTTTGTGTTTTGTGTTTTGTATTTTGTCGGTTGTACGGTATAATTAATAATTTTGTTATTTAAAGTATACATATGTTTACTTGGAAGCATAATTTGTTTATATTTACGGTCTTTTTTTTTTTTTTTTTTTTTTTTTTTGGCGTTGGGGTTGAAATTTTTTTTGGTTGTTTGTTTTCTCGGTATGTTTTTTTTTTTTTTTTAAATAAACAAATTTGTATAAGAAATTTTTTGTGAGTGTATTATTTTTTGTATTTTTGTATTTTTATTTTTTGTATTTTTTTTTAAACAAATTTTCTTAAGGAAATTTATGTAAAAAAAAAAAAGTTATTGTAGCAAATCATTGTAGCACTGTAGCTGCTACAGTGGTTTGACACGTGTCGCGTTGTGGCGAGTTGCCTGGGTTTTAAAATATATATGTATGAGTAAATTACACCATTCGTCCTTGTGGTTTGCGTTGACCGCAGCCGTTCGTCCTTTGACCAAAAAAACTGCACCGTTAATCCTTAACGGGCATACGTTAGGCGCCATTAGTCCCTCCATCACTAACGCTCGTTAAGTGTTGTTACATTTTAAGTCCCATGAGGGTATATTGACCACAAGGACGAACGGTGCAATTTTTTTTTCTTTTTTTTTTTAATATGTTAGTAAGTTCCGTTTTCGTCCGTTTTTTTGTTTTCGTCTATTTTTTTACGTTTTCATCCGTTTTTTTTCGTTTTCGTCTGTTTTTTTACGTTTTCGTCTGTTTCTTTTTACGCTTTCCTCCGTTTTTTTACGTTTTCCTCTGTTTTTTTACGCTTTCGTCCATTTTTTACGTTTTCGTCCGCTTTTTTACGTTTTCGTCTGTTTTTTTACGTTTTCGTTCGTTTTTTTACGTTTTTGTCCGTTTTTTTTCGTTTTCGTCTGTTTTTTTACGTTTTCCTCTGTTTTTTTACGTTTTCGTCCGTTTTTTTACGTTTTCGACCATTTTTTTCGCTTTCGTCTGTTTTTTTTACGTTTTCCTCCGTTTTTTTTTACGTTTTCCTATGTTTTTTTACGTTTCCGTCCGTGTTTTTACGTTTTCGTCCGTTTTTTTACGTTTTTGTCTGTTTTTTTACGTTTTCGTCCGTTTTTTTACGTTTTCGTCCGTTTTTTTTCGTTTTCGTCTGTTTTTTACGTTTTCCTTTGTTTTTTTAGGTTTTCGTCCCATTTTTTACGTTTTCGTCCATTTTTTTCGCTTTTGTCTGTTTTTTTTACGTTTTCCTCTGTTTTTTTTACGTTTTCCTCTGTTTTATTTACGTTTTCGTCCATTTTTTTTCGTTTTCGTCCATTTTTTTACGATTTCCTTTGTTTTTTTACGTAAAAAAAAAGACGAAAACGAAAAAAAATGGACGAAAACGTAAAAAAAATAACGAAAACGCAAATAAAACAGAGGAAAACGTAAAAAAAAAACAGACGAAAACGTAAAAAAACAGACGAAAGCGAAAAAAAATGGACGAAAACGTAAAAAATGGGACGAAAACGTAAAAAAACAGAGGAATTTTACGGTTTCGTCCGTGTTTTTACGTTTTCGTACCTTTTTTTACGTTTTCGTCCGTTTTTTTACGTTTTTGTCTGTTTTTTTACGTTTTCGTCCGTTTATTACGTTTTCGTCCGTTTTTTTTCGTTTTCGTCTGTTTTTTTACGTTTTCCTCTGTTTTTTTAGGTTTTCGTCCCATTTTTTACGTTTTCGTCCATTTTTTTCGCTTTTGTCTGTTTTTTTTACGTTTTCCTCTGTTTTTTTTTACGTTTTCCTCTGTTTTATTTACGTTTTCGCCAATTTTTTTTCGTTTTCGTCCATTTTTTTACGTTTTCCTTTGTTTTTTTACGTAAAAAAACGGACGAAAACGAAAAAAATGGACGAAAACATAAAAAAAAGAACGAAAACGTAAATAAAACAGAGGAAAACGTAAAAAAAAAACAGACGAAAACGTAAAAAAAACAGACGAAAGCGAAAAAAAATGGACGAAAACGTAAGAAATGGGACGAAAACGTAAAAAAACAGAGGAAAACGTAAAAAAACAGACGAAAACGTAAAAAACAGACGAAAACGTAAGAAAAGGGACGAAAACGTAAAAAAACGGACGAAAACGTAAAAAAACAGAGGAAAACGTTAAAAAAACGGAGGAAAATGTAAAAAAGCATACCAAAGCGAAAAAATTGGACGAAAACGTAAAAAAAAGGGACGAAAACGTAAAAAAAACGGACGAAAACGAAAAATAACGGACGAAAACGTAAAAAAAACGGACGAAAATGTAAAAAAGCGGACGAAAACGTAAAAAAAGGGACGAAAACGTAAAAAAACGGACGAAAACGTAAAAAAGCGGACGAAAACGTAAAAAAACGGACGTTTTACAGAGGAAAACGTAAAAAAAAACGGAGGAAAACGTAAAAAAAAACAGACGAAAAAGTAAAAAAACAGACGAAAACGAAAAAAAAACGGATGAAAACGTAAAAAAACAGACGAAAACAAAAAAAACGGACGAAAACGGAACTTACTAACATATTAAAAATAAAAGAAACCCCAGCGGTTTGGTTGGGAGGTATGGTCCAGCGGTGAAGTATACCTCGGAGGTATGAAGTGAACGTTGCAAATTTTTGACCGTTGGGGTATTTTTTGGGGGTATGAAAAAGTATGGTTGGCACTAAAAAATAGTTGAGATGTATGAAAAAAGTGTGAGTGAGTTGGAATAATATTATTGGTTGGTTGGGAGGTATGTGGGATTTTGGGAGTGATCACTGCCACCACCCTTAGAATAAGACTATTTAATAAACTAACTTCTTGAGTTTTGATTATTTAATGTATTGATACTCAAAAATATGAGATTCAATTATCAAAAATACTTGAGTCAATACTCAAAAATACGTCAATAAATACACTGATAATCGAAATTCAAAAAGTTACTTACCTCATATTAAATAGTGTGATTCTAATAATTGTACATACAACTAACAATTAAGATACATTTTCAGACAATGAGCTCTATTTTTCGTATTTAAATGGTGGAAATTGACATTAGTAACCAATATTAATTATGTCAAAGCCATACTTATATTATATTTGTGAATTATACAATTTAAAGTATATTCTTAAAGTATATTATTTTTACTATATCAACAGTTGCATAGATTCTTTAAATAAACAGGTCCATTTTCTTGTCAGGACCAACTAAACAAACACACCTTAAAAATAAAATTAAATAAAAAATAATTATTAAAAAATAATAAAAACCTTGTTTCATATTCATTTCCAACTATTCAAATCAAATGTTGTTCTTTTCAGAAGACACATTGTTTGGGTACGGACAGAACCAAACGGTCCCAAATCAAACGGAAACCAACATAAGCATACATAACGTTCCAAATCAAACCCTAAAAACATGGGTCGATCTAGTAAAACAACAAGCCTCAAAAGAGTTATCAACCATCACAAATTCGATTAACATTGAAGTTTCCGATAGTAAAACCAAAGCAAATGGTCAAAACAGCTACACATGACCATTGCCTTTGATTAATAAACATACAACACACTGAAAGAAGCGAGAAACTCCAAAATCTGTAATATAGACACATTTGAAAGTCTTCTTTTTAACCATTTACTCGCCCCCATCAAGAAGACTCGCTCTATAACACACATGAAAGTAAAAAGTTGGTGGGGCCGGCCGGGCTGAAAGCCTGTTGGTCGAGATAGCGACCATGTCAGGATTCCGCATTGGGTGCTTGCATGCAGCAAAACCACTTCTTCTGCAAATCAAAAGGGTGAATGAAACTTGGTCAAAATAGTGTGTTTTTAAGGATGTACAATCACATGTTAATACTGGGAATTCCAGTCACTATAGATGCACTAAGGGGGTACTTGTCTTAACTTATTTGATAGGCTTATGAGCTTACTTGAAATTAGGCTTATGAGCTTATCCAGGTGACCTTATGGACATAAATAAGCTATAAGCCCATCAAAAGCTAATAGTCTAAGGCAAACACCTCCTAATTAGCTTCTCAGCATTGCAAAGTAGTAATTGTCAAATCACAAAATCACGTTCTTACATTGACTAACTATACACTGACAACATTTTTACATACCCAATAAAGAGAAACGCAGAATATGAAAAATACAGGAAAAATATGAAGTACCAGCGAACGATCTAAGAATCTAGACACACACAAAATACACTTTTTGGTCTTTTTCTTTAGATAGGTAAATTGCTTATATGATCAGACATAACTAATTTGTTTTTAAAGCAAGTTTGTATAGCCCCATCATGTCCTAGTGACAGGTTATACTAAGCTTGCAATACAACATATGCCTAGTAATACTACTCAGTCCGTCCACACTAGAGATCACTACAATTTTCAGCTTGATCGATTATCTATTTATCCAACTATTAGCCACAAAACTATATCCAGCTATAAAATGAAAAACTTAAGGGGACACTTACAGCTGGAGGTTTCTTTACAGGTGCCGCAGCATTCTTAGCACCAGAATTTACATTTGATGGTGACTCGGGATTGCCACCTGTCTTCTTTTCATCCCTAGCTTTATTGAAAATGACAGTAAAACCTTCTGCTGAAGCAGGATCATTCACATCCCAATCCCCAAACTTCGGCAACGGCCTACCCTTCTCCTCCTGCCCAAGCAAACATAAACTTTACAACAAAACATATGTAATATAACAGCAGATGTTATTCACTTGACGAGAAGATCCTCAAAACATAGAAAACAAGGTGATCAAAACACATGTTTGGGTGACCCGTGTGTTTAAAAGGAAATGATCCGAAAATGGTAAAAACTAGATGAATAACTAGCACACCTTTCTGGCATTGTGTAATGAAAGTCATACAGAATAACCATAACAACCAGTGAATAGCGTGCAACAGCCTACTGGTAAGGCGCTTGACCTCTTCACAAGGGGTCAAGAGTTCAAACCTCACATTTGGAGGCGGCTACGGAAACGCGGATAATCCCGGTTAGGCCGCGTACATTTAGGTCACCCCCCCCCCCCCCGGGCGGGGGGGAACCTAGACACTTTACTTTACACACAATAAACCTTTGGCTTTTGATAACTTACCTCTCAACCACTAATGAACGACAAAATAAAGTAGGAGTAAAATGAACAAAAACCAAATCTTTATCGCCTAAAAAGTAAACTAAGGGGGTGTTTGTTTAAGCTTATATGTAGGCTTATGAGTTTATTTGATTTCGGCTTACATTTCACAAGCCTCAATTTTATGGCTTATTTTGAGACTTATAAGCTTATATAAGTTTTTCATATCATAATAAACTTATATAAGACCAAAAGTGTCAAAATAAGCCAGAAAATTGGGGCTTGTGAAATATAAGCCGAAAAACAAATAAGCTCATACACCACATATAAGCTTAAACAAACACCCCCTAACAACATGTTCCCAAGTATTTAACAGTTTGCGCGAAAAATAGTCAAATAACAATAAATTTTTTCATCTTCAACAACTTCTAACATAATTATTATTATTCTAACACCTAAAACTAGCTTCATAATTAAACACTAGCATGACGGAACTTAGCAAAAAAATTTGACCCTATGTACATTCTATACCCTTTTATATATGGTCTGAATCACTTTTAATACAAAAAATTCAGCGTAGTGTATATCGGCCCCCTAAAGTAAATACTTTTCAAGTTGGCCCCACCAACATTGTTCAAGTTTTGAATCACTTTTAATACAAAAAAAAATTCAGCGTAGTGTATATCAGCCCCTAAAGTAAATACTTTTCAAGTTGGCCCCACCAACAGTGTTCAAGTTCCGTCCCTGAACACTAGTATATAACCTAAGACTAAATATCAAACCAAAATAATTAAAAAAAATATAGAACAAAAGAATCCATAATAACTTCAATGATCAATAACATAATGAAATCAAATAGGATCATTTCACAAATGAACAACAAAAAATATAGAATCAATTTTTTTATGGATGGATCTATATATACATAACAATCAGAATAACAAGATTGATGATTTTATAAAAAAATAAATAAAGAAATAAGAATCATACCGACATGAAATTGAGGAAGTGTTTGTTTGTTTGGTTTTTTAGAGAGAGAGAAAAAAGCAATGGAATGAATTGTGAGGAGGAATTATCGGTGTTTGTTTGTTTCTGTGTTTTTCATATTATTTTTTTTCTTTGTCAAACACCCTTTAATTATTTAATTATTAAAATTATATTTAGCGAAAGTAACTGTTGCTGAAACTGGAGATAGTGTTGAAGATTATAAAAAAATATTATTTTTATAAGTTACATAAAATAATTTTTTGTTTTAAAAAATTATTGAAGATTTTTTTTAGAATCTCGTATAAATTATGTCTGCCAAACAAATATTATTTTTTAAGTAGCTTATTTTTTTTTTAAATAAGCATAATCTCTCAACAATATTGTGTGACAAACATAATAATAAGAGAAATTATATATTAAAGTAAACTATTTCAATTAGGCCACCTAATTGTACAAGACATTGTTACCAATATATTTTTTCAATTGTGTGATTTGTTGTAATTATCGGTGGTTTAGAAGCAGGTTTTTTAATTAACCTGATCGAGCTTCGGGTTTTTGATTCATTTTTTTTTCTTTAACAGGCGAACCAAACAGTTTATATTTCAACTCGTTGAACTGAATGAGTGAACATGGGTTTTAAAACAGTGATTATAGACATAATTTTTTACGTCTTTTACAGAAGTAATTTAGTAAATAAATAAATTTGTTGAGTTGGTTAGAATGAGTACTTTAACTTACATCAGATATTTTTAAATGATGAAACATAGATAATTTGGTTAGACCATAAGAACAAAAGAAACTATGATAATTAACTTATAGAAATAGGCGTTTTTTTTCTTTTCTTTTTATTACATATCTTTCTTTTTTGATCAGATATTCTTTCTACTACTATTATGTTAACTTATAGAAATAGTTTTTTGTCTTTTTTTATTACATATCTTACTATTATAACCCACAATTTACTGTTAGATAATTGACATATCATAATAGGAAGATACGTAAGGGCAACATAAAACTTTTGTATAAAAAGTAAGTCAAAAGATTTGATAAAAGTTGGGCACTTTAGCCAAAAGTACTTTGTAAGGAATGCAACGTGAAGTGGATGCAAAGGGGAAAGACTAGCATGACCAGGAGTGAGCTAGCATGACTAGGAGAGAGATTTAGCAGTAGCCATTTAGGCTAGACTTCTTACTTTTTTCTGTCACGTCGGCTTTCTCTCTTCAGCGACCTACAAGCGATTCAGTACCCCAGTAAAGGGATCTACACTACAAAAAACATACCCAACAATAATACATTTTATATTTAATACTACACACAACACTCACATGAAAATATATATATATATATATATATATATATATATATATATATATATATATATATATATTTAATACTACACACAAAGCCCAAGCCAGTTTACTGGCGTACATGAAAGAGAGATTGTGTACTGTGTTTATTTGTTTAAACTAGGGTTTTTGAAGATTTAATATGAGATTAAATAGTGTGTTCAGTTTTTTTTTTTTTTTTTTTTTTTTTTTAAGGTTTATGTGTTTTTATAGCTGCCCAATGAAAAAGACAAAGAGAAAAAAAATATCATTTTATTATTATTATTATTATTATTATTTGCTATACTTACATGTTCAGTCCTTGTAAGTATATTGATTTTTTCTTATAAATGACATTGATTAATAAATTTGATTTAAATTTCATTCTTTATTTATTACATAAGTTATATAATGTGTTAAGAGAAATATGTTTTTTTAATGTAACTTGTATTTTTATTTCATGAATGAAAAATTAGTTGGATTGAAAAAAATAATAATAATAAATAAATAAAATAAAATGATAAGTCTCAAAAATATTGTTTTGGCTTGAGTTATGGGTAAGGGGGTATTTTGTTGTGTTAGTGTTAAAAGGAAGAATGTTGAGGTAGCGGTGAGATGACTCTTTGGCTTTAGCCATTACACTTAGAGCTCTAGGTGTAGTGAAGAGGCTAAGCCTCTTCATTCGGGCCCCACCCCTGCCACATCACCAAACGCCTCAACTTCAACTAACCGCAATAAACCCACCTCACCAAACAACAAACCTCAACTTCTCCATTAGGGCCCCACTAAATATTACAATCTCAATATTCAAATAAAAAAAAAGGACGAATGTCAGAAATTTCAGCTCGTCGTCACGACGGGGAGTTTGGCAACGGTGAGGAACGGCGAGCACCAAATGGTGTAGCAACGAGCTACGGCTCGCCGTTGGATCGTCCACGTCGGACGGCGAGCACCATTTCGCCGACTATACCTAGTGCTCTTAGCACTTTTAGTCAGGTTATTTATTTATTTATTTATTTTTTGTTTGTTAAGAAACAAGCTGTTTTGTAAGTTTATAGTATCCTAAACAAAGATATACTCTTAAGTATGAGATTGTAATAATAGGATGGATAATAAAAGGGGTAGAATGTTTGTAGTTTAATTTTGTTTATATAATAAAAGAGACCCGAGTAACTATGATAATAAAATAAATAAAATTGGGTATATATTTTATTTCAAAATTTAATTGAGGAAATATGTAATTAATGATGTTTAAATGGCGATGTATTTATTTGGGAAATAGTAGAAGTGTCAATTTTAGACACATTTATTATTTATGGGTCAAGTTGGGTATTAATTAGGAGGTGCTAATGTTAGTATGTTTTCCTCTATATTTTAGACTAGCCTTAGGCCCGCCCTGATGGGGCGCTAGCATTAAGTTTTATTATTCAAAATAAAAATTTGTTACATGTTTTCTATATAAAAAATCACCACAAAAAACAACAACTTTAGCCTAAGACCCGACCGTTGGCCGGCTAGCTTAAACTTTTAATACATTATATCAATATTTTCAAAGTTTCCAACATTATCATCATTTTTATTTCAAAGTTTTGATACACTATAATAATTATTAAAAATATAATAGAAATAGTAAAATGGTGGATAAAAATAACGAAAATGACATTATATTAAAAACCAAAAATTAATAAGATCACGTTGAAGATAATATGAAAACTGAAAGAATAATTAAAAACATATATAACATCACACAACATAAGATGAATATAAAATATTTAAATTTTTTAAATCGTTATAGCAAATAAAAGTTAACCGTTCCTATAAATCTAAAAGTGAAATTTAGGAGATTTCTCGGAAAACCATCCTAAATGTGCTTTTCGCAATCAAAATACAAAGGATTCTCATTGTTCGATCAGATGTTGTTTGTTGCTACATTCTCGTCTTCAACTTCCCAACGCTTCTGATCCTCCATTTCTACTCCATAGTACCACTCATCAGGCACCAATTCGTATGGTTTTTGAATTTCATCAACTGTGTCGTTAACGTTATCTATATATAATACACAAACAAACCGGATCAAAAATTATGTTATATGGCTTTAATAATGGTTCAGTACAATTTTAGATTCTTTGAAAAACTAAAAATCATTGTTAAGTTATTACATACATAACTTAATATGTCTCTGAGTTATTTGCATAAGTTTTTTCAATAACGATTGTGTATATTAAATAATAAAATTATACTCCTTATGTTCTATGGCTTTTTGTAAACTCAATTATCATGAAAATACAAATCAAATAGAATAAAAATAGTTGAAAATTGGATTATTTGATTAAGGTGTTTAGCAGACTTTAAATAAAACTTCACTTTATAACATACCTTTTCATTGTTTCCGTGATCTTTGAAAATTGTTCTTCAATGCATTATTTCCTGCAATGAAATACCTATTTGTTACTAAACATATACAACTTATGAATTACAGCTATTATTGATCTTAATGCTTGTTTCACAAATACTTATGAGAGAAGTATGACCCCTGTTAAGCACAATGATACAATGTGTATTCCTTTTAACATGAGCTGTGAAGATTAAGTGATCATGTTGCTTCCTGCTCGTCAATGCTTGAGGATGTGGTCACCTGATCATGCAAACAGTATAGTAAATAAATAAATGTCACTCATTAACTCCATAAGAAAGTGATGTGACTCAGATCATACAACGGGGGTCTAAAAATTATACATAATAAATAAATAAATAAATGCCACTCATTAACTCCATAAGAAAGTGATGTGGCTCAGATCATACAGTGGGGGTCTAAAAATTATACATAAAATATAGTAAAAGGTGCATACTTATATGTGTGTAGAAATAATAATCAACAGCCGGAACTAAAGCCCATAATTAGAAGAGCCAAATTTAGAAAAGGTTTATGCTTATAAGTCTAAGATAGAGCGTGTAATTATTTACGGTGTGTATTATTTTCTATGATCAATACCTCAAATGATAATATCGTGTAAACAAAAGAGTCATTTAAAAATCCTCTAAATAATAACTTGTTTATTATCACTGAAAGAATTCTACTGTGGTGTGACAGGTTTCACACAAAACTGATGAGAATAACGTATATTAAAGGAGTTTTTGGCTACGCTTATTTTAGATGGTTAATAGGTTGTTAAATTTTGGTAAAGCTAAAATGCCATTTGAAGGTGTTTCGTAAGCTTATTTTATGGGCTTATATGCTTACTTAGGAGAGAAAATGAGAAATAATCAAAAAAAAATTCATATGGCTATTTGGGAAAGCTTAGACCATCGTATATAAGATTACCCAAAAACCCCAAGTGATGCGCAATATAAATTAACAATAAAAAGCATGACATATCTGTATATCGAGACACGGATTTGTATGACACATCATAGATATGGTTATAGCAATAAAATTGACAAACCAATCTAATCTATTTAGCGATATTTTTCCTTTCTATTTTTTGCTAAACGATTTTTCCGTTTAATACTCCAAAGTTAAAAAAAATCGTTTGTAGTTCCAAGTTCATCAACAACTCCACTGCATGTGTCCTTGAATGCTAAAATCCATTACCTTTATCTCTCTCCAGTGAGAAACCACAAACTTAGTGTGCCATTCTATGATTCTATCTTATATATGAGGCTGTTAGTTTGAATTCTTTTATGCTAAATTCTATGTTCCAATAAATAAGGAACTTTTCATTTCCTATTTCTTGTCTATATACATACTCCATATAAGTAGTGGTCTATTGATGCCATAACTTCGGACAGGTAATGCATTATCCTAACAAATAGAAATCAAGAAATCCCCTTACAATATAGTATATATATATTAAGTGCAAAAAGAATGTGTTTGTAGCAAGCCATGTATGGTGTTTGGTTTGAGAGATTGGATTTGGTAGTGCTCAAGTATGTTTGGTTTAAAGGTATATATTATAAGGAATGGAGCTACTACCTATAAAATTGTACATCCTACCCATTCAACCACTCTATCATCAAACTCGTCGTCATAGATGATCGTGGGTGCAAGCCAGTCACCCCAATCTTTCGCTTACGTTAACCATAATTCCAATCCTAGTTTCAACTCACAAAATACATAAGCTATAAGTTGCAATATCGCACAATTCATTTCAGCCTCGCAGATATATCCTAATAAAAATTATAATGTAATTAGATTTATATAAACTAACTAACTACTCTCAGGTAATCATGTGATTTGCTCATTGTAATTTAGCAAGTGATCTTTTAGAGGCTGTTTGGGTAACTCTTTACTAAAAGTTTATGTTTTTCCAAGAATCTATCATTCAACAGCTTATGCTTATTAGCTTATTTCCTTCCCAAAAATGATATAGGCCAAGTAGACTGAAAACTAAGGAGTACGTTTATTAACTCTTAACCGACCAACCAACCAACCAATCTATTTTATCACCTTAAGTATCACTAAGAGCATACCTGGCTACGTGAACCGATAACAGATGAGAATCACTTTGAAGGCTTTCCATATGCAGGCTTTTACCCCTCTTATATGCAGGCTTTCCGTACACTGCGCCAAACTCTATAAAATTCAATATGTAAGCGTTAAGCTAAGATATCAGTATGAAGTCATGCCACTTGTATACCTATAGAGTTGTAATGGGTTGAGCTACTACGTCCAGCGTATCGGTTTGCACCACTTTTACCTCCACGGTTATAGAATGTTATGAGCTGCAAGTGAAAAAATATCTTATCAATGTAACATAGAATATAATTGATATATTGTGATACCATTAAACACAATTCATGTTCTACTTTTAACTGCTTGTGATTGCTCCTCTTCATGCTCTTATCAGGATCCTTCTTAATTTCCATAGACTCATTATCCTATTTTAATTGATTTTCATCCATAATCAATTTCAAAAACTAATCCCAAACACTCCAACCAATCTTTGATCATAAGTATGTCAAAACACATGCAATCAAAACTCCTAAAAATCACAATTAGGTAAAATTAAATTACCACATGCTAACATAGCATAAATTAATTTTTAAAAAATCCAGGAATCAATACCTATGCAGCGGTATACTCCATCACGGCGGCTAGAGATCTGCTACTTCTTGCTGATGTATGAAAATGTTCAAATAGAATTAGGGTACAACAAATAAATTCATGAATAAAAAATTGTCTAAATGAGATTAGCCATGACGGATTGTATTGTCGGCGGTAGTGGTGTTGGACTCTGGTATCGGATCATGATAACTATATTGGGGATGAATTGATTTAGGGTAAACTGCTTTTCGGGTATGATTTGATGTGAAAAAACCATTTCTTAAATGTTTTTTTTTCTTAAATGCAATTACATTGATATATGTTTATTGCGTTGGGTTAATTGTTGGAGAGGTTTTTTTCCAGGTAAATGTTGGGGTTTTTTTTTTCATATGTAAGTTGTGTTTGATCGATGGGATAGGGTAATTGGTGTGTTTTATTGTTTGCATTAATTAAATGGCTGAAATTGCATTTGGTTCATTGGATCACTTTGAATATCCAGGTGTCATTATCCTGGAGTTTTGGGCAAAGCCTTCCTTAGGGAAAGCTTGTTTTATATAGTGGGAGATGTGTCTAAATTGATATTTGATATATACTGTATCTATTTGTATAACAGTTAACCGACAAGTCTAGGGCGGGTAATGGGTCAAAAAATTATGAACACCTCTTTTTATTTTATTCATTTTCCCAAAAAAAAAAAAAAAAAAAAAAAAAAAAAAAAAAACGAAAACCTGACCGCTTAACCCTAATCAAGACTCATTTGCACTCTGTTATCAAGTTAGAAAGAAAGGAAAATGGAAAAAATAATAAAGATAAAAGAAAATGTAAAGTAAAAAAGGTGTTGGTTCATGTGTTCTTAAGATAAATGAAAGAAAAGAGAACTACCACAACTAATGTTTTTGAGTTGAAAGAAATATAAATTAACTTGTTTAAATTACATACATAAATTTTATTGTTAGTGTTAAATTTTTTAAACGAGCATATTAGTTTTTGCAAAAAGTATATTCATGTTTCGTTTCTTTTTTTTCGAAAAATGTGATGAATTTGTTTTTAAGAAAGAGTTTTTCATTTTCCTCTAAACTTTCATTTCTTTTTTAAGAAGAATTAAAAAACACAAAAAAGCCCTCATTTTTCTTTAGTTTCTCCATTAATTTTAATTTAAGAAAAGTGTTAGATCCTGATCAATTTAGGTGCTAATTAGATCGGTTGGCCAGGTTCGTGTCAATTTGAGGCGGGTCAAGGCTAAAAAATACCATACCCGAATCCGACCCTATTTAAACTGGGGTTAGTAAGGTTCGGGTTAACCCGAATATAAATAAAATGATTAAAAAAATATACTAATTCAATATTTTTAAATACATAATTTATAGAAATATATAAAAAAAATAGAAAAAACTTATTCGGGTCAATCGGGTTGACCCAAACCTGAGTTGGCCAAATAATTTCAACCCAATACACGATCCTATTTAGTACTTGGATTGACCCAAATAAAATTTTTTGACCCGTGTAAACCGACCCGAATATGATTAACCGGGTCTGGGTTGGGTTTTGATAATCCATCTAGATCCAAATATGTGTTGATCCAAAACCCGACCCGACCCGACCCACATAACCAAATCCCAAAAACAAGGGAGGGTAAAACCCTCATCACTTCATTTCATTTGCAGACAAACAAGGATCGATCTCCCATCAGCAGCAAAATGCTGTCTCGCATACTAGCCTCTAAACCCTCTTCCTCAAAATGTTCTTGTTTCATCAAAACCCTACTTTCATCCCAATCTCAATATCAAAACCCTAATAATAATAGCATATTTAGCACAATCAACAAGGGTGGTCATCGTTATTTCTCCAGTGGAAACAATGATGATAACAATAACAAATCATCATGGAACATTTCTTCATTAGGAGGAGAGGAAAGTATAGAATCTCTGTTTTCGTTTAGTACTGTCCAAGAAGAAGAATTTTCTAAGGTATCTAAGAGTCCGAATGATAATGATGGGGTTTTCGCGTTGTCGGGCCAAGAGGATAATCAAAAGAAACAACAACAAGAGGAAGAAAATAGACTGTTGGATGAAGAAGCTAAATCTTTAACTGATGTTCTTAATGGTATATACCCCATCTTCTTTTTTTAAAGTTATTAGCCTGTTAACATTAATGTCATAGATTAGTACTAGGTTAATTTCTGCGATGTTGGTATGTAGAGTGATTAGCTGCGGACCATGTTTAACATTACCCGTGGACCTTAGTACTATGTTCAACTTTTTGTTAACCTAAGATGAATGTCATAAAGACTTGTACTAGGACCGATTTTCCATAACTTAGTTTTGCTTTAATTTGTCTGTGGATGGACGTTGTTTAACAAAACAAAAGATTATCTGTCCCACATTGGTATAGGATGAGAATTTACGCGTTTAAAGTTGTTAGCCTAAGATTAATGTCATATACTAGTACTAGGAGCGATTTCCTTTAATCTAGTCTAGGTTTAATTTGTGCTATATAGAATGATTGGCTGTGCAATGGCGGAGCTTGCCTAAAATTTTTAGGAGGGCCGAAATGTAGATCATGAGACTTAGGAGGGCCAATTCATTATATATCTATAAAATCTAAGGTTTCTACTCTTAAATATATATTATTATAAGGGTATTTTATGTCAAATTGAAGAATCCTAGGGGGGCCAAAGCCCTCTTTTGTCTTGCTAAAGCTCCGCCTATGGCTGTGGACCTTATTTAATGAAAAAAAAAAAAGATTATCCAACTCACATTGGTAACACTAGGGACGGAACCAGGTGCATTTAAGAAAAAGAAAAAGAAAAAGAAAAAACAAACTAAAAACAAATAAAAACACAATTTCTTTGGACCAGGTGCGTTTCGCGAAAATAGAGAAGTCTTTTACAAAAATTAAAGCTACGCTGCAAATATCCATGAGTGTCCTCTGTCCCTGGGCCCATCCGTCTCTGTAATGGTATGGTATAAGAATTTTCAGTGTTTTTAGTTGAAACCTCATGGAATTGGCTAGTGGTCCATTGCTTTCGGATTTGGGGAACGATGCTATTTCAAACAACATCATTGCCATTTGCAATCATTTGGATCATAGTTTTTGGAACTACAAACAAGTCTTGACAAATCTAATAGCTTTAACTAAGGTCAAAAATGAATAACAAGTGTGCACGGGTGAAAGAACTTTAACCTATTTGCTAAGAGACGATTTTATCTGATGTGGTTTACACGTCATTGATGCTTGTAAGGGCAACATGGTTGTTGATTACCTGTCTATTTTACATGATTGATGTTGATTGAAATGATTAAATATTGATTGTATATCATTAGTTACTACTAATATAAAGGACCACGTGATGTCAATGGTGTTTAGTGCCGTTTGTTGATTATTTTGGTTTTAATGTCAAATGAAATGGTGGGCGTAGTCTAAAGGATCCTTAAGATGTATGCATTCTATTAAAGAGAGACTTGTAATGTAAAGCATAACAGGGCATGACTCTCACCCTCTAAACTGTCATACCCGCGTGAAGTTGACCTTGTGCATGTTTTTTAGGGGAAATTTCTTGAATCAAACAAGGAACATATGCATGTCAGCATGTGTATGTATGCATGTAGGTATCCATATGCTGTAAAGACCTTATATGAAAGGGTTTCAAGTTTTGGTTACACCGTCATGACCTTTTCTAAATATATTTCTGTTACTCTGAAGTCTCGTTTATGTTCTGATTTGGTTGTATTTGTGTTGATTTAAAATTGGTTTGATCCCACCCATGCCAATAAGCCGATTTGTAGGCTAAAAATACCATACCCAAACCTGACCCTATTTGAACTCGGGTTAATCGGGTTCGGGTCAACTCGAATATGAAAAAAATGATTAGAAAATGACCTAATTCAATATTTTTACATAGATTATTTATAAAAATAAATCAAAAAATTAGAAAAAATATTTATTCGGGTCAATCGGGTTGACCCGAACCCGAGTTAACCAAGTAATTTCAACCTGATACACAACCCTATTTAGTACTTGAATTGACCCAAATAAATTTTTTTGACCCGTGTAACCTGACCTGAATATGATTAATCGGGTTTTCAGGACACCCATCTAGATGCATATCTGTTTAGATCCAAAAACATCCAAACCCTCGGGACCCGACCCGACCCACATAAGCAAATCCAGGAAGGAAGGGTAAAACCCTCATTCACTCATTTCATTTGCAGACAAACAAGGATCTCCCAGCAAAAATGTTGTCTCGCATACTAGCCTCTAAACCCTCTTCCTCAAAATGTTCTTGTTTCATTAAAACCCTACTTTCATCTCAATCTCAATCTCAAAACCAAAACCCTAATAGTAGTTTTTTTAGCACAATCAACAAGGGTCATCGTTATTTCTCTAGTGGAAACAATGATAACAAATCATCTTCATGGAACATTTCTTCATTAGGAGGAGGAGATGAAAGTATCGAATCTCTGTTTTCGTTTAATACTGTCCAAGACAATGTTCTTGAAGCCTCAAGGCGCACTAAGGCGCAAAGGGCTTATGGAGCCTTGAGGCGAGGCGCAGGCTTCATGAATATGAGGCACAGTGAATTGAATAAAATTTTAAAAGTTTTGCGCGACAATTTATGTATTAATGATGACTTAAATAACACTAAAATACTTAATTTATCGAAACAAGTCTCAATTCAAAGCCAAAATATCAATCAATGTATCAAGATGACTGCATGATGACATTTCATTATCTCATGCTCGAAATTGAATGAGGGGTCTATATGTATAGAGACTTGAATTGAAGGATAAAACTCTCAAATTGCCTGATTTAGTTAGTTTCTAGGTTAGGTTTTACTAATATATGAGGTCGATGAATATTAAATTTGAAAAAAAAAAATGTTCAAAACTCGTCACCTCTCCAAGGCGCAAGGCTCTAAAGCCCAAGGCGCCGCGCTTTTTGTGAGCCTTATGCATGTGTTGAGCCTCGATCCAAACAAATCCCTAAAGCTTGAGCCTTGGCTTTTTAAAACTATGGTCCAAGAAGAAGCATTTTCTAAGGTATCTAAGAATCCGAATGATAATGATAATGATGGTGTTTTCGCGTTGGAGGATAATGAAAAGAAACAAGAAGAAGAGGAAAATAATAGACTATTGGATGAAGAAGCCAAATCTTTAACTGATGTACTTAAAGGTATACCCCACCTTTTTAAACTTGTTAGCCTAAGATTAGTGTAATAGATTAGTACTAGGTTAATTTGTTCAATGTTGGTATGTAGAATGATTAGCCTCGGACCATGTGTAAAATAAATAAATAAAAAATAAACAAATAAAACTATGTTCAACTTTTTGTTAACCTAAGATTAATGTCATAGACTTGTAGTAGGAGCGCGATGTTCCTTAACTTAGTTTAGGTTTAGTTTGTACGAGTTTCCTTGGTTACCAACACAAGATTATCCATCCCATGTTGGTATAGGATAAGAAATTTGAGCGTTTTAAATTGTTAGCCTAACATTACCGTCATAGACTAGTAGTACTAGGAATGATTCGAGTTAGTGTAGTTTAGGTCTAATTTGTGCTATGTAGAATGATTTTCTGTGGAGCTTGTTAAGAAACAAAAGATTATTGTAACAATCCGTCCTACATAATAATTGATGTTAATTAAATTATGATTTGAATGTCAGTGTGGCTGATGTTTAAATATTGATTGGATAACGTTAGTTACTACTAATATAAAGGACCACAAGATGAAAGTTTAAATATAAGAGACTTGTAATGTAAAGCATAATAGGCTATGAGCACCTATTCCAATCACCTTTAGCCAAGAGCTGGGATTGAACCCAAGACCTATTTCTCCAAAAGCCTACGTTTGCCGGGAAACCCTGACCACATGATGTTAATGGTGTTTAATACTACATTGCCTTCTGTCAGTTATTTGGTTTCTCATGTCAAATGAAGTGGTGGGCGTAGTGTAAGGGTTCTTAAGATGTGTGGATTCAGTGTAAGAGAGACTTTTAATGTAAAGCATAATAGGGCCCTCTAGACTGCCAAACTCGCTGCTTTGGGGGCAACAGCAAGGGTCATGCACTTGGGTGAAGTTGACCTTGTATGCATGGTTTTTTTAGGGGAACTTTCTGTATAAGAGCATATGCACCACATGCATGTGTGTATGTATGTATGTATGTATCTATATGCCATAATGAAGACCTTATATGAAAGGGTGTCAAGTTTTGGTTACACCGTCATAACCTATTTTTAAATATACATTTATGATATTCTAAAGTCTCATTTCGTATGACTATCTATGTTAACTTGAACTAGCAGGGTACCCGCGCTTTGCAGTGGCGGGTACCCTGAAATTAAATTTTCTGGTGAATCATGTATTTTAATTTATTATGTTCTTTTTGACAATAAATTTACGAATATCAAGAATTTCGTTTAGCCCGTTCCTGTTCGGGCTTGAATATTTGTATAATGTGCTTTATTATTTGTATTAATGACATTTAATGCAGGAATTGTGTTTAATTTGGTTATGCTTGATAATTTATTAACTGTATTTATTAACCAGTTAATTGTATTAATTATATTTATTAACCAGTTAATTAGTAATTGGCTACATTAAATAGCATTAATGTGGTTTTTGTTTATTTATTTATTTTTTAATTTTTATTTTTTTATTTTTAATATGTGCATTAAAGTGGTGTACACTATGCTTCTTGTCTTGTAAGTCTGAAAATTATGTGCATTAAAGTGGTGTACACTATGCTTCTTTTCTTGTAAGTTAAAAAATTACAAGCATTGAAAGCTATACTTGTAACAACCCAGACTTTTTAAAGACACTTAAATTTTTAGGCTTTTAATTATATGTGTATGCATCTTTCCTATTAAAGAAATGTTTTTGGTCTTAAACATTTTAAGACTTCTAAATATAGATGTCCTAAATACATTATAAGGTAAGTATAGTTATATTTTACTTTTAAAAATGACCAGAATCAACTGTATTCCATCTCAGTAATAAAGTAATAAGCTTGTCAAGAAAAAAGAAAAAAAGTTAAACTGGAACCAAACCACGCACATAACACATAAAATTTGACGTTTAGGTACCGGTTTGGTTTATTTGTGTGCTGATTTAAAGTTGTTTTGATCCCACCTGGGCCATGCGTCGATTTTTTGATCTACTGTGCGGGCTGTCTGCTTCTCCAAATTGTTGTTGGGCAGCTCACTAACTAGGCTTCTGCAACATGTAAATTATATATATGTATGCTCCTGTTAGATTCATATGCGTATGACTTGAACACATAATGTTCTCACTTCTTGCTTCTTTGACCATCACTCGTATCTCTTAGTTTATAATGGCTCTAAAAGTTAAGAGTTGTAATGATGCCAGCTTTCCTAACAAGTAAGATTTAGGTAACATCCAAATGGGTAATGCCTAAAACTAATAGGTATTGTCAGTCTCGTGATGTTAGTGCATCAAAAATTAGCCAATGACCCCTTTTTTTAGAACTGAAAGAAAGATAAGTGAACCATCACATGTTTCTGTATGGTTGGTCAGGTTCTGGGTTAGTGAGGCCAAAGTTCATTCCGGCTAGCTCTAATGTTTTTTTTTGCTGTTGCAGTATAATGCTCTTTAACTATTGTCTATATATGGTGCATACTCTCATGAAAGATGTTTAATCCTAATGCTTGACCACAGGCCCGGATCATGCATTTGGCGACTTAATTGCTGCCTCGGGAATCACAGATGACATGCTTGACAGTTTAATGGCCCTCAAGGACTTGGATGATGTTCCAGGATTGCCCCCACTAAGCAAAATAGAGGATATGCGTTATGAAAAGAACACCCGTAAGTCCACAAGAGCTGACATAGAGCGGCAGAAGCAAGAGGAAATTGCCAATGCACGCGTTAGACAAGTTGATAGTCAGGGTAGGGCTTATGGGACTGGAAAAAGGAAATGTAGTATTGCCCGTGTCTGGATTGAACCTGGTGAGGGTAAATTTCTCATAAATGACAACCAGTTCGATGTCTATTTCCCGATGCTTGATCAACGAGCTGCTCTTCTTCGTCCTCTCACTGAGACAAAAACATTGGGTCTTCTGGATGTTAATTGTACTGTAAAAGGGGGTGGTGTATCAGGTTTGAAGCATTAAATTTACATTGATTATTCTTGTTTGAATGCATAATTAGATGTGGCAAAATGGGAGGTTTGGATGTTGTGTTTATGATGGATGTTGTATCTTATGTCACCTTTTTCTTCTCAAATTCCATTAATATTTTCTCCAACTTCACTCTAGTTCAGTTGATTATGCATGGTATTATTATTTTTTGTTCTTTCATTTGTTTGGGGACACCAATCTAAACTTCATAAGTGCATGAAACAGGTCAAATAGGTGCAATTCGTCTTGGTATGAGTAGGGCACTGCAAAACTGGGCGCCAGATCAGTTCCGTCCTCCTTTGAAAGAAGGTAACTATAGCTTTTATTTACCCTTCATTCTTTTGCATATGCTTGAAACTCTGAGTAAGTCCACATGGTTCCTTCAGTTTTTTTAATAGTTGCTTAGCAAATGAGTCACTTGTGCTTTCGAAAGTTGATCATTACAGTTTCTATGAGATGGAAGGTCCACTTGGTATGATATTAGTTAGTCACCTCTTTATGAGATTATTTTGGCCCAATCTAGTGATAGTCATGCTCTTTATGTCTTATAGTTGCTCATTTGTTTGTTTGTTTGGGGAACGCCGGGTGATTTCATTTTTTTTTAATCTTTTCATATAATAATATTTGAAGGGGGATTTAGTAGAGGTGGCAAACTGGCAGGTTAGGTGGGTTGGGTAACAGGTTAAAATGTGTCGTTTTTAACAGTTCCAGGCTGAGCTGGATCGACCAGTCAGCGGTTATTTTGTCGTTTTCCAGTTTCATAGATAATCAATGTATTAGGTAAGATTGCAGCTACTATCATTATGTTAAAATAATAGTCCAAATCTTTTAATAAAGCAATTTAGGAGGTTTTAGCAGTTGAAAACGCGTCTGACCTATTTTCATTCTAACCAACTCTAAAAAATGTGCTGCTAAAGCCTAAAGCCTAAAGTCTTTGGAGATAAATTGAAGCCCAAATTGACCCATATTAGGCAAAAGGGCATAATTTGCCACCTCCAGACTCAAAACAGGGATCATGCATGTTACAAAGAATTAAGGATATTTGTCAAAAAGTTGACGTCATATTTGTCACATGGTACTAATAAATGGAGTTTACAGAAACAATAATGCATCTCTCTATGGAAAGAATCTAGATATAAGCCGATTTTTTTTATTACACCTGGCCAAAGGCATTGTTACAGTAACGTGTGATTGGATTGTATGAGGATCTTACATGTATTGTATATTTCTTTTCACTATATTGTTCCATGCCAGATGCACCACCCCATCCCATTTGGACCCGCAACTGATTATGTAAATAAAGATTGGTTTAGTAGGTTTTATCCAATAAAAGTTGCACTTTGGTGACTTTTGACCCGTTCAACCATCTGACCTGTTTGCTTTTTTCTTTTCGATGTTTTCATTTTATCCGTAGTCCTACTCGTTAGGTCACATTTGGAGGTTATTCTTTCATTCTATGGCCAAAGTTCCAGTTGGAGAAGTTATGTAGTAATATGTAATTTGTGTTTTTGGCAGCTGGTTTCTTGACAAGAGACTCGAGAATTGTGGAGCGGAAGAAACCTGGTAAGGCGAAAGCAAGAAAGAGCTTCCAGTGGGTCAAGCGTTAGACGGTTTTTGATTTGCCAGATCACTATTTATGGAAACAACTCGAATGTGTCGGGGCAAATATTTTGTTTCACGTTTGGGATCTTACTTGAAATATTTAAATCATCACCATTCTGGACTTGGACTTGGACTTGCAAAGCTTAGTTTGTTGTCTTTGATAATATTTAGAGCCTGGTCTTGTTAGAGCAGAACCAATATAGTTGCTGGACTTTTTGCGGTTAAGTTACAACGGAAGTCATGTAACCATGAAATTAATAATTTTGTTGGATTTTTATAGTGATTCGCGAGTAGAAGTGACCGAGTCTGGAATTCTGTTAAGTTGTAATAACTTGTTTGTTATATGTGCGGAATAGTTCATAAACTGATTAGTTCTAGCTGGTTCGACCTTTTGAAAAGGTATGCTTGACGGAATGTTTGTGAATGCAATGACTACTCGTCCTCTTTAGAGTGATAGAAAAGTACTATACAATGCAAACCTTTTATATTTTATCTTTTGCTATAAGAACATGGTCGTTTTGAACAAAAAGTAGTTTTATGTACCAGTAGTTGGTTGAGAGAAGTTATATTGAAAGGTGCGTGGTTACTATTTAATGTACAAGTAAAAATAATGCATATCTCAATATCTTGATGGCCGTGAGGGCCGTTACCATTTTTCTTAAATAGAATCATACGTTTTGTTTGTTGACTTTAGTTTACATATAATGTAGTGAACTATAAGAATATAATGCAAAGGCATGATCATGTTTCAATTGCAAACAATAATCATAATCATTTGTGACTAGCAGAACCATCATTTCATGGTTATGACATTATAAAATATTTTACTAAAAACCTTTTCTTTTATCAACAATGATACAAGTAACAAAACAAGGATACATTTCTAAAGCTTAACCTCGATATCCATCGACACTGGCAGGTAGATCAAGCTGCATCAAAGAGTCAATGGTTTGTGCAGTTGGGTGTATAGGATATCAATGAGCCTTTGATGCATCCTGATCTCAAAATGGAATCTCGTGTCTTTGTGAACATGAGAGGATTTCAACACACAGTAAACTCTCTTCTTGGTGTGTAATGGAACTAACCAGTATGACCTCAACTTGATCTTGAGTTTATGTTCACCACCTGGAAAACCAAGAAACTAGTTTAGCTTATATGGAATTGCGCCATTATTATGAAAATAAAATGCAGGCGATAGAATGGATAATTTATGAAAACATGTACAATAGTCACACAGTTAAGAAAATCCATATTTTATCTTATCTATGTACCGTCTAGCATACTTTTGAAACTCTTACATCTTTAACACAATAAGGGACCAAAAGTGTAACAAGTTTTAAAATAGAGACCACTCATGTAAATATTGATATTTTCAGAAACCAAATCTGTAATTTTGTACTAAACTATAAAAGACCATTCGTGTAATTTGCTTTATTTTTCTTTCTAAAAATTTATTATTTTGTTCATATATGAGTATAATTTATGTCGGCCATATCAAATTCTATATTAGTAGAATAAGAGAAAAATGAATCTGAAATACAAAGAAAGTGCCTGTTATTTACTCACCAAATTTCAGAGGTTGTGGTTTTTATCTCTGAAGGAAAAGCATACTTTTGCAGAAGCTCTTGATCTGCAGCGATAGTTAGACCTTTCAACCCAAATATGCTTTGGGGAAGATGACTTATGCCTGTATCTCTTATATCTAGCCTTTTTAAACATTCAAACCGGCCAATAGCTTCAGGTAGCTTCTCAAGAAGAGCACAACCATTTAATTTTAAGATGACAACTTTTTTCAGACATCCAACGGGAGCCTTAATTTCTACCAACTTGTCACATCCTTCAAGATCTAACCTCTCAAGATTTGGAATCAGCTCAAGGTCAAGGCTCCTCAACCTTGAATTCCAAAGGTTGAGGGATTTGAGATTTGGACATGCAGCAGACACGTGAAGTTCTTCAAAATCATAACACTTATAAAGAAGCAACGTCTCAAGATTTGGAGTCAACCCAAGGTTGAAGGTTCTTAACTTTGAGTAAGTGATACAGAGAGAGTTGAGCTTTTGACAGCTAACAGGCATGTAAAGTTCTTTTAATTTTTTAGAATTATTTAGAGATAACTTCTCGAGATTTGGAGTCATCCCAAAGTCAAAGGTCGTCAACTTTGACCAAGAGAG
>JARVZY010009520.1:0-29708 GCA_030686995.1 Artemisia argyi
TAACTGTAATAAATTTGCCCTAACAGCCCGGGAGTTGAATGATAAAGTTTGATAATATACATACACCTTCCAGGTTTGTGTCAGGATTACCACGCTAGCTAATCACTTGTGAATGATTAACTGTAATAAATTCCCCCTGACAGCCTGAAAGATGAATAATAATATACATACACTTCCCAGGCTTGTGTCAAGTTTACCACGCTAGCTAATCACTTGTGAATGATTAACTGTAGTAAATCTGTCCTGACAGCCCGGGATTTGAATGACATAATATACATACAAAACATGAATTTTGAAAAATATTTACTTTTGAAACGGTGGGGGATGGCCACTCCCCCACACTAGGGTGGTAGAAAGTAGAAAGAAGTCAGAAATACGGGTGAAAACCCATATATGTTGCTAATTTTTGTTCACCGAGTCACTAGCTTGACTCGATCCCCGAATTCATTGGTCCATGGGGAAAGTATGGAGATCCGGGACAACCATGGGTGGTGTGTCCTCTCCAAAATAATGTTTCAATCTGTGACCATTCACTTTGAAGTTGGGACCTTCGGGTTGAGATAACTCAACAGTCCCGTATGGGTATACTTTAGCAATAGTGAATGGTCCAGTCCATCGGGTTTTTAATTTCCCCGAGAAGATCTTTAATCTTGAATTGAAAAGAAGGACTCTGTCACCGACGTTGAAAACTCGGTTCTTAATCTTAGAGTCGTGAATCTTCTTTGTCTTTTCTTTGTAGATCAAAGAGTTCTCGTAGGCCTGATCACGAAGTTCGTTTAATTCATTGATTTGAACCTTACGGTGATCACCCGCTTTATGAAGGTCGTAGTTAGCATGTTTCAAGGCCCAGTAGGCTTTGTGCTCGAGCTCGATCGGTAAATGACACGCCTTCCCGTATACAAGCTTGTATGGAGTGCACCCGATGGGTGTTTTGTAAGCTGTACGGAAGGCCCAGAGTGCATCATCTAGTTTATCCGACCAGGAAGCACGGTTTTCACCTACTGTCCTCTCAAGAATCCGTTTAATACCACGGTTGGAAACCTCCACCTGCCCACTTGTTTGGGGGTGATACGCGGTAGAAAGACGATGAGTAACACCGTACTTAAGCATGACTTTTGCAAATTGATCATTGCAAAAGTGAGTACCGCGATCACTAATGATGGCACGTGGGGTTCCAAAACGAGCAAAGAGGGATTTCAAAAATTTCACGACTACTCGGGCATCATTAGTGGGTAAGGCCTTTGCCTCAACCCATTTTGACAAATAGTCAACAGCCACGAGTATGTATTTGTTTCCGTGAGAAGATGGGAATGGCCCCATAAAGTCAATGCCCCAGACGTCAAAGATTTCACAAACTTGAATAGCATTTTGTGGCATTTCGTTCTTTTGTGAAATATTCCCGTGACGCTGACAAGCATCACAGGCTTTGACTAACTCGTGGGCATCCTTGTAGATTGTGGGCCAATAGAAACCGGAATCAAACACCTTTTTGGCGGTGTAGTTAGGACTATGGTGTCCCCCGGTGGGTCCAGCATGGCAAGCCTTGAGAATATCAGTGGCTTCCTGTCCGTATACACATCGCCTGATGACTTGATCGGCACAGATTTTGAAGAGGAAGGGGTCGTCCCAGAAGTAATGTTTAACGTCTTTGAAGAATTTTTTCTTTTGTTGGGACGTTAACCCCTTCACTATGAAGTTACCCGCATGGTAATTTGCAAAGTCGGCAAACCATGGGGTAGTAGAGTCACCACGAAAAGCAACCGCATTGAGTGTCTCGAGAGGAAATGTTTCATTTATTTCCTTTTTCTCGGACACATCTTGATGAGGGTTCTCTAATCGTGAGAGATGATCAGCAGCTAGGTTCTCGGCTCCTTTTTTATCACGGATAATGATATCAAATTCCTGGAGGAGGAGAACCCAACGAAGAAGCCTCGGCTTTGCATCTTGTTTTGCAAATAGGTATTTCAAAGCCGAGTGATCTGTGTACACTACGCATTTAGTCAAGATTAGGTATGACCGGAATTTCTCGAAGGCATACACCACAGCTAGGAGTTCTTTTTCAGTGGTGGTGTAATGACCTTGAGCCTCAGTCATAGTTTTGCTTGCGTAGTGTATGGGCTGAAAGTATTTTGCTTTGCGTTGCCCCAAGACCGCACCTATGGCAAAATCACTAGCATCGCACATAAGCTCAAAAGGTTGGTCCCAATCGGGGGCAACAAGAATCGGTGCCTCGGTAAGCTTTTTCTTTAATGTTTCGAAAGCTTCGATGCACTCAGGAGAGAAGATGAAAGGAGCATCCTTCTCGAGGAGATGGGTCATAGGCCGGGCAATCTTAGAAAAATCTTGGATAAACCTACGGTAGAAGCCGGCGTGACCCAAAAAGCTCCGAACACCTTTTACGGTGGTGGGATGAGGTAATTTGGCAATGACATCGATTTTAGCTCTGTCAACCTCGATCCCGTTTTTTGAAATCTTATGGCCGAGGACAATGCCCTCCTTGACCATAAAGTGGCTCTTCTCCCAGTTGAGACTTAGATTCGTTTCTTTGCAACGTTTAAGCATCTGTTCCAAGTGGGAGAGGCAAGTCTGAAATGAATCCCCGATGACCGAAAAGTCATCCATGAATACCTCCATAGTTTTCCCGATCATGTCGGAAAAAATGGACATCATGCACCTCTGGAACGTGCCTGGTGCATTACATAAGCCGAAAGGCATACGTCTGTAAGCAAAAGTTCCGTAGGGGCATGTGAAGGTAGTCTTCTCTTGATCCTGGGGATCAATGGGGATTTGGAAGTAACCCGAGAAGCCATCGAGGAAGCAGTAGTATTCATTCCCCGCAAGTCTTTCGAGCATTTGGTCCATAAAAGGGAGAGGAAAATGGTCTTTACGGGTGGCTTCATTTAACTTTCGATAGTCAATACAAACACGCCAACCCGTGACCAAACGAGTTGGAATCAACTCGTTATCCTCGTTGGTGACAACGGTAATGCCACCCTTTTTAGGAACACAATGAATTGGGCTAACCCAAGGACTGTCAGATATAGGGTAAATCAATCCCGCATCAAGAAGTTTAAGAACTTCTTGTTTGATAACTTCGTGGATTTTTGGATTTACCCTTCTCTGATGTTGCACAGCTGGTTTAAAGTCATCCTCCATTAAGATTTTATGAGTACAAAAGTTCGGGCTTATGCCCTTAATGTCGGAGAGTTTCCAAGCAATTGCTTGCTTGTTTGACTTAAGAACCTTTAGGAGTGCAGCCTTTTCCTCATCTTTTAAGTCTTTGGCAATAATGACGGGTAATTTATTATCACCCTCCAGAAATGCATATTCTAGATGAGGAGGCAAGTCCTTGAGCTCAACCTCGGGAAAGTCTTCAGTTATTTCAACATTTTTGACTTCCGCTTTATGAAGAATTTGTGGTGACGGAGAGGGTGAAGGATCGTCATTTAACAATCTTTCAAGGAGAAGAATGTCCCCTTCCGGGTCAAGATAGTTTTCATCAATTCCATCGGGAATTGAGCTATCTTGAGCAAGAAAAGCCTCGAGCTCTTCCAAAAGGAAGTCACCTCCCTCAAACGGAGTGAGGGAAGGGGAAGAGTCGGAAATGATCGGGTCAGTAGAAAGACTGCCACTGGATGAGAAACCAAGGACTTCTTGGGATGATTCCTCCGACGCAATATCGATGATGTCAATACGGTTAACCGTCTCAGCGTCATAATTGGAAGAATATCTTGAAGTCTGATCAAGATTGAATGTTATGGCTTCGCCACCAACACGTAGAGTGATTTCTTCTTCGAATACATCGATTAAAGCACGACCCGTTCTTAAGAATCCTCTCCCGAGAATGAGAGGGACTCGTGGGTCAGCATCGAAATCAACAATCACAAAATCTGCCGGAAAGTGGAACTTTCCTACTTTCACAAAGATATCTTCGGCAATGCCGAGAGGACGGGATATAGTACGGTCTGCAAGCTCGAGTGTCATGCAGGTCGGAGTGAGAGTAGGAAGTGAGAGTCTTTTCCAGACTGTGTAAGGCATCAGGTTAATGCTTGCGCCAAGATCGGCCAAGGCAAAGCATTCAACCATCCCAGGGAAAATACATGGAATGAGAAATTTCCCGGGATCTCCAAGCTTTTCGGGAAGCTTTTTCAAGAGCACTGCTGAGCAATGCTCGTTAAGAGGAGTTTTTGCCATCTCACAAAGTTTTTCTTTGTTGCTTATCAGATTTTTGATTGTTGAAGCAAACTTAGGCATGAGAAGAAGAGCGTCCGCGAAGCTAATATCAAAGTGTAATTCTTGGAAAATTTGATAAAATTTTTCCATCTGATGGTTAGCTTTTTCGCGGTTCTTTTGTTCAGTCACTCGTGAAGGATATGGAATTGACGGCTTAGGGTTATTCTTTGAGATTTCATCAGGACACACAGGAGGATCAAATACAACTTTCGGCTTACGAGCCGGGACCGGGACAACTTGAGGGTGGACGTTGTTGGTACCTCCGTTATTAGTAGGAAGTACCGTGTCCGTAGTAACCTCAGGTTCACGTTCCGCTACCTTAGGAGGAGAAGAAGAGGTAGAGGGAATCGAGGGTCCGTTGTATGACACCCCACTTCGGGTAGTGATCGCCTTGACATCGCCCCTCGGGTTAGCGATCGTGTTGCTCGGTAGTGTACCAGAGCTCGAGGGTCGATCATTTAAAGACTTCTGAAGATCAGAGATCGTCTTGATCAATAACCGATTCGTTTCCTCTTGTGCTTTCATGAATTGTTTAATTTCAGCATCGGAGGAAGACGAGGGTGGAACAACGTTTTGATTTTGAACAGGGGGATTTGGAACACGGTTGTTTTGAAAATTCCCTTGATTTTGATTGTTGTTACCCTGAAAATTGTTTCTCTGATTGAAATTACCCTGATTGTAATTCCCTTGATTCTGGTTTCTTTGAAAATTTCCTTGAAAACCTTGGTTTTGATTGCCATTTTGAAAATTGTTTTGATTAAACTGGCCTTGATTTTGGTTCGGGTTTTGGAAATTTGAGTTTTGACCTTGGTTGAAATTCTGATTCGTGTTACGGTTTTGATTTTGGTTAAAACCGGGAGGTCCGAGAAAATTGTTGGAACGATAGCTTAAGAGATTACGGTCCCCTTGCGGTTGGTAAGAGTTACCTCCCGTGTTGTAGGAACCGTTAGCAGCATAAACGTTCTCTTGAGAAAATTCAGTAGTAGCTGGACACTCGGAATACAGATGTGGGCCCCCACAAGTTTCACAACTTCGGGCCACGGCTTTCACTTGTTGATTTTGAGCCTGATGTTGTATTGTTTGGTTCATTCTCAACACAGCCGTAGAAATATCATCCATCTTTTTGGTAAGAGCGATTATTTCAGGAGATGATGATGATGAGGGAGTAACGGAATGACATGACGCTTCCCTCTCCGCAGAGGAATCCCAAAAGTTATGATGGGCAGTCATGTTCTCGATTAAGTCATAGCACTCCTCGGGACGCCTTTTCATAAAGGTCCCACCAGCAGCAGCATTGAGAATGTCTCGGTGCCTCAATGTCAGACCATTATAGAAGGTATCTATGATGGTAACTTGTAACATATTGTGGTTAGGGCACCGATCAATGGCTAGCTTATAACGCTCCCAAGCCTCAAAAAGAGACTCATCGGGAAGTTGCCGGAAGTTGCTGATATCATTACGTAACTTGGTAACCATGGATGGTGGAAAATATTTTGCTAGAAACTTGGTTACCATTTCATCAAAGGTTCGAATAGAATGCTTTGGAAGTCGGTCAAACCATGCAGTGGCATGATGAGCGAGAGAATATGGGAAGAGGTACAGCCGAAGGGCATCATCGGTGACACCATGCTGTTTCATGCTTTGGGTGACCGTAAGATATTTGTCAAGATGCTTGTTGGCATCGTCACCCGGTAATCCGTGAAATTGACACGAATTCTGGACTTGTTGGATCATGTGATGCTTGAGGCCGAAGTCCGCGGCCCCAATAGTGAGTGGTGCAATAGGCCCACCCCGCCCTTGCATGGTAGGTTGGCACAGCTCCTCCATCGTTCGGAGATCGGGAGCTGGCTCATCAGGGGGTGGTAATAGTGGTGGTGGCCCGGCGGCCATTTCGGTTTCTGTGTTAGAACGTAGCTCGGGTACGTCTTTCTGTTTTTTATTCTTTGCTTGAGACCGAGTGCGCATGCACTAAAAACAATTTTTCAACACAAGTTCGAGGCAAAACTACAGTGAACTTAAACCAATAATCACAAGTGAGCAGCTTCTTTGAAAAAGGTACACAACTCACAGGGATACAAAGGCAAGTTTTAATCTTAAGTTTGGGAACTTATTATGGGTTTATTAATTGATTTTTGAAAAACTGCTTTAGGCTTATGGGTGTGTGTGCAGAAAACTTGGAAAATATTTTTGGAACTGATTCGTTAACCGAAATCGTCCCTTTAAGATTACTCGCAGGCTGGCGGGAGGAAGTAAATAGGTTCCCTCTTCAGTTCGCAATTTAATGTCAGAACTTACCTTAAACCAACTGTTTCAGGTTGTAATCTTAAAGAACACGAAGTAATTTAACTTCACAGTTTGTTTTTGATTGTTTTTAATTTTTTTGGTGTTTTTCAACACTTCAGGAGAAGTGTTAATGAACGTTTTTTCTGATATGATAATATTTTTACAAAAACTTTTTACAGGGAGGGTTTAAAAACCACTAAACTTAAAACGATTTTGTAAAACACGCAACAACCTCCCCGGCAGCGGCGCCAAATTTTGATTGGTCCCGAACCGTCTAATTATTATTGACCAAGGTCAACAAGTCAAAGACAGCCTAGAATCAATACTCCGGTGATAGTATAGTGTATTCCCGGGTCGTTAAAGTCCCGACGAGATTGAAATGGTGCTTTTGGAATCGTTTATGAGAAAGTGGCACTGAGGACAGTAGCCAGATGATGTAGGAATGATATTGCTACTGTTATTTTGGTGTTGACAAACAGATATAATATTCACAATAATCAGATAGCAGAAATATGCACAAATTGACAATTAAGAACACGTATCGGACTGGAAAAGTGGGTTTTTGGTAATTATGAAACTACAGGGGGTGTTTATGACACTTTTCAAAACTTAAAATTAAAAATGAAAAAGAAATGATAAAAGTGATTAAAATAATATTAAACTAATATTTAATTAATTAAACTATTTAAATTCTAAATTAAAACCTAATTTAATTAAACTAAAAATGACAAATGATTTAAATTAAACTAAAAATTTATAAAAATATTTTCTAAACCTAAATTAGAACTTGAAGAAAGTATAAAAAATTAAAAATAATATTTTTGTCTTTTTGTGGTTTTGTAATTAATTAAAAACTATTTAACTTAATTAAACTATTTAAACTACTTTTAATTTATATTAATACTAAATTAACTTAGAAAATTACAAGAAAATTTATAAAATTACTTAACCATTACTGGAATCCTAAAAAATTATAAAAACTCTAAAATTATGTTTTAAGATTAAACAACTAATTATTTATCTATTAATTAACTAAAATCTATTTTAAACAAATAAAATAAGGAAAATAGAAAATGAACAGTAGAATCTCAAAATTTATTTTCTAAAAACTTATTATACTATATTAAGACTAGAAAAATTATAAAAACTAGATTTAACCTTTTGAAAACTAATTAAGCTATTTAATATTTGATATTAATTAATAATAAGGAAAATTAAAATTAAATCTAATTAGCACTAAATGACAAAATAAAAATCTGAAAAATTTATTATAACTACTTTAATATATGAGGTATTTAATAAAAATATAAAAATACTAGTTACTTAATTAAAATCTAAAAATGAAAATTAAACTTAAATGGAATTAAATAGAAACTATCACTTATTTTAAAACTAATTTTTTTGGATTTTTCTTTTACAGGACTACTAAACACCTTAAAATGATAAACTTTTGTAAAAACACTTTTTAAGATAGCTTATAAATAAGCTATAACACCCCCTTTGGCTACACAGTTGACTTTGGTTGACTGTTTGGTCAAACTGGGTCAAATGGCCTTGGGTGGGGTCCACAAAGGTTAAAACAGATGCAAACAAGTTATACAAGCTTAATCAAACAGAAAATAGCAAGTAATAAGCTCAAATAAGCTGAACACAAGAAAATAAGCACTTAACACTTCCACAGTTTACTCAGGTTAGGGACAAACTTTAGGACCAAGGTTAAGTGGGGTCCACAATGAATCAGGTCAAATGAAAGGTCAATGGTGAAAGCCTGGTAGGAGGGGGGTTGGGTGAACCTAATTACTAAGTGTGGGGACCACTGGATTGGTCACAAAACACCACCAAAGTGGTGGTGTTGGGGTGGTGACTGGGTGAGCAGGGCACAACCTTGCCCTGCAGCTCACTTTGAGGGTCTGTGGGACTCAAAAGAAATTTTCTAATTATGAAATGAACCCATATTATCAAAATTAAACTGATAAGGAACTAAAACTCCAAATTTCACAATGCCAATTAATTCACAAAATTCAGAAATCCTTGAGTAAGATTGGTGAAAACTGAGAATGAGTGACTTTGACTTTTTGATTAAACTTAGAACTTTGACTTATTTGAGTTTCTAATGGCTTTTATGGATTACAAACTAAGTAATAAGCTATATTTAAACTTGATTATACTAAATTAACAACTATTTTGGCTAGTGAAAATGATTTGGACTCACAAAACCTTCACAGTTAACTGTGAAGGGTAATTTTGTGAGGATTTGACTTTTTTATGAAACAACACTAGTATTTATGCTCTATATTACCTACTTGTAACTAAGGAAAACTATTTCAAGTATGATCACCTTCTGAGATTCACAATAACCTAGCCATCTAAACTAATCCAAACACCCCTTGATATGGACTGTTTTGAGCTTATCAAAGCAATTGGTCATTAGGGTTCAAACACTTGATTACAGACAACAATATATGACTAAGTAGGTTTATTAAAGCACTTAGAACACAAATTAGACAACCACAACACAAGGATGCCACTTATACTACTTGAATGACAGTTAATCTAGGAATATTAGTTAACAACAATTCTAACAACTAGAGATTATTAGGAAACTAAAAATTACTCAAGTAATGCTCAATTAATTCAAACAAGCACAGATTACAAATTGCAAACAAGTAATCAGAGACTAAAATTTTTAGATGAAAAAGCAAAAGAGCAAAACTTACATGACACCTCTAGCATGAACAAGAGATTTTCCTAATGATGCCTATCTTTAGATAGGCTGTTCCACTCCAAAGCTTGCTCACCAATTGCTTCTCAATACCTGTAAACAAGTTAGAACCAAGACAGTTGACTAGAGTTGACCATTTTCATGTTTTTGATTTTCTTCTACTAGTACTGGTTTTAACAGTCTCTAAAGCTTAAACAAGCTTAAGGGAGCTTATATGAGCTAAGAGTCCAATATATATGGCTTACAATTATAACAACTGAACAATGTGAAAACTTGAAATATGATTGAAATTGCAATAGATATGATAACAAAGGAACCTTAAAATTAATAACTTAAAACAAGTTACAATACATTAAAAACAAGGTTACCACTGCTTAGAAGCTTGGGTGTACCATAAAATTGAGAATTGAAAATACACGACATAAAATTTAAAACTAAATTAACTACTGGTCTTCTCTTGCATCCTCTTCCTTTTATAGCTAACAATTAGGGTTTCCTTGACCTCTGTGAGCATTTCCCACCATCCTCTGAGCAATTTGGTCCACTAACGAGCTCACACGTGGATTTGGCGCCAAAATTATTCCTTTCAAATTGAGCCTGATAACGTGCAATTGGGGAGAGCATTAAATGCTAGTGTGAGGGGTAGGTGTAGGGAGGTGGGAAGGTAATGATTGGGATTGCTTTGGCTTGTGATTGGAGGAGAGGGAGGCTGCAAGTGGTGGTGGTGTGTGTGTGTGTGAGTCTGAGAGGGAAGGGAAGGAGGTGGTAGTTTGACCGGGGTCAAACATTTGGGTGGACTGGGTTTAGTTTGTTTTTGGGCTTAGGTGGGCTTGTGGGTGTACTGGGTTTAGTTTAGGATTGGGTTTTGGGAGTTGATTTTAGGTCCGGTTGGTTTATTTATTTAACAAGGACCAAAGTTGTAAAATGGCAATAGTTGAGGGTCTGATTTTGTATTTTCCCAAAGTTTATAATAAGGGTAAAAATTGTCATATGTGAATAGTACAAGGGTATTTATGATAGTTTTCATTTTTTTTATGCCCAGGGACTAAAACTGACAAATGTGAAACTTCAGGGACCAATTCTGCCATTTTTCCAAACTCCAGGGATCAAACTGTAATTTTCTGATAATTGAAGGGCCAAACCTGTAAATATCAAACAGTTAACACAAAGGACCAGTTATGTCATTTTAGAATAGTATAAGGTTTATTTTGAATATTTTCTTATTTTTAAACCTTAGGGACTAATTTTGACACTTTTCCAAAGTTGAGGGACCATAGTTGTAATTTTATGATTTTTAACTTCAAAGGACTTTTCCTAACAACTTATGAATCCCAAGGACCTTTTATGATTTTTTTACAAGTTTTGAGTGACCAGGGACTAGTTTTGCCAATTTATGAAACTTGAGGGACTGAAACTGCCAATTATGCAAACTTTGTACGTTTTTCATTTGTTTTTGCATATTTTGTGTTTGAAACATATAAAACACACCTCTAAGATATTTTAAGCATTTTGATACATATTCGGGTGTTTTTGTATGTTTTGGCAGCTCAGATTGGTAAAAAATGATGAGTATTTACACACTCATCAATCCTCACCATGATTATAGCGCTATCTTATATATTTTCATAAACATTAGCATGCCTATTATCATATACAATACTACTATCGACATCGATTCATTACTTTTCGATTCCACACTTTACTAGACATTTATTTATTGAGATCTCATGGAGTTTCATTACAATAGTACTATCGATGTCGATTCATTACTTTTCGATTCCACACTTTACTAGAAATTTATTTATTGAGATCTCATGGAGTTTCATCACCCGGGATTTTTCGAGAACCTTCATGTCTAGTGTATCTTTACAAGACAATTATGGGGTCTTTTTTACCTCGATTCGACCATCTTAATTTTCTTGCTCCATTTTATTTATTCATTCGAGGATTTATTTGGAATCGATTACGCAGAAACGTAGAGGGGGGGTGAATACGTTCCTCTTTAAAACTTAAAATGTTTCGTATCAAATTTCCGATCAAGCGTGACTAGATATGAAGAGTAGTAAAGTCACTAATAACAAACACATAAGTCAAGTATACAGGCAATCACATAAGCATAAACACAATACAAGGTTTAAATGTTTTTAGCTTATTCTGATTATACTAGGGACGGTCTCTAATATATACCGACGATCCCTTAAATGTTTGGAGGACCGTCCCTATATAAAGGACCGCCACCAGTAGGCAGTTACTTCGTGTGATTAAGTTTTCTTATGTTTTATGTTTCTAAGTTAACTAATTGATATCACAAGCATATACACACCAAGCCACACAAACATATATGTAATGCAAGCATGGAAAGTAAAGAGTAAGGAAAAGAAAACGCAAACCGGACACGATGATTTATAGTGGTTCGGCATGAAGCTCCTCTTCGTCATACTCTACTCCCCGAGTACCACACTCGAGAGTTACTTCACTAATCAACACGCTCCTTTATGGCGGAACAAAACGTACACAAGCTTACACCAAGTTTAGCGACACTAAGCGGAATGTCGAGTCCTAATCCTAGCTAGAACCAATCTACCAAAGCCCACGTGACTACACGAACAAGCACTCTTTTCCCACTTGGATCGACACACGATCCAAGCCTTTACACGAACGAGCACTCCCGTTCACTTGAATCTTCACACTAAGCCACACTTGGTTCTTCACGCAAACCAAGCCTTCACTCTTTGACATACTTGGTTCTTCACCCAAACCAAGCCTTCATTCTTTGACATACTTGGTTCTTCACCCAAACCAAGCCTTCACCTAATGACTCAACTAAGTCCTATCCTACACACTAGGACATCACTCTCCTCACACCAAATACATGAACAAATCTAGTTACACGACTTCTTGGATCTACATCACCGTCCAAGTTCACACATATATATAATCCCATCCTCGACTCACACACAAGTCGGAAATATTACATGATTTTCAAGACCTATAACTGTAACACTTGTTGCGTTTGTGTGTGGACACCTATAACACTCGATTCTTGATGACTTTGAGTGTTCTTCTCTTGTACATGCTGTAGTGGATGACGGGATCACTTATAAACACATACTAACTAGTTATAGTGATCAAAGAATGAAAAGGAAAGACCAGGGAATTTTTGTGCAAAGAGGATTAGTTTTTCTGGTGAAAATGGGTCAGTATTTATAGCCAGCAGGAGGAGCGTCCGGCAGTCCCTTAAACCTTGGGCGGTTCCTTATCAATAAGGGACCGTCACCTATTTAAGGGACCTCCCCGACAGTTTTTGTCCTTTCGTGGTGAAATGTTACCTGGTGAAATTTTATCTGAATTGGGCGGAAAAAATAGCTGTTTGGGATTTGAAATTCAAATTTATTTTTCTTTAAAACATTTCTTTGTAAATACAAAAATAATTTGTCTAGTTTATTTTTGTAAAAGTGTTTTGTGACATATATAAAATGTAAGGTTTAAGGACAAAAATATTTTCTTTGATCACTTACCAAAGTTGGTATGGTGTGTTTGTACATACCTGAAGTGATGTCGAGAGATGTTGATGTGTGAACGAGTAACTTGTGCACTTTACGTTATGTATTACAAGTTACATATTTGTCATCATTAAAACATAAAGACAATGTATAGATTAAACGCCGTAATGTTTGCACTAACAGATTAGTCTATCACGTTGCAGACGTGCCATAGGCTTACTATCAATCATTGGTTTTAATGTTGGGACACACATTTTAATTGGAGCATTAGCAGCGTATGTATGATCTAGTCACTTTATTTAGGTCACAAAACTTGTCTGGCAACTACTAGATCAGGAATGTAAATTGTCCCTTGAACTTTAAGTTCATTTTCATTAGTGTGAGGATCAACATTTTTATATCATAATTCATTCCATATTTCTCACTGCTTATTCTCCCCCTGAATGAATTATCAATTTCAACATCCCAAATTTGTGTGCGTTGTGGTGGATTTACAATAAGAAATGTCGCACAATTACAAAATCTCACTTGGGAATAATGGTTTGTGACCAAAAACCATTCTAATGGGGAAGATTCATTATAAATTGCTGGCAAGATGCGAATTTATATTTTAAAACATGCCCCATAAACTAATAATTTTGTTCTCATAATTATTGGCTTTGCAATCAATTGAAGACGTTTAACAAACGTTTCAACAAAAGCAATTTGCGTATGAACACGGGCTACTTTTATGTTCAACACTTATTCCAATAATCGCCCAATACTTGAAAATATTCACCACCATTTTCAATAAGTCAATTTGAAAATCCATGCTCGCATTATAGAAGTCGAGCCACTAATCACGCTAACCTTAAGTTGCGTCTTTGATGATCATTTTGATGATGCATCGATTTTAAAACTCAAAATGATCCACATGGCGGATGTATAGGCCTCATACATCCCCTTTATAATCTTTTCGAAACTTTAGGACAAAGTCCTTACTATAACTTAGTGGTGATAGATGAACAATTAACTTCCATCAAGAACAATTATATTTGAAGAAACTTACTATTCTTCTATATATTTTGCAACATCATTGACCCGGGATGGTCCAACCGGTCATGCCACTTATTTAAAAAATTTTTGGCTCATAAACTTTGGTTTACGACCACATGTGCCTCAATTGCACTTTTCTATATATATATATATATATATATATATATATATATATATATATATATATAGCAATACGGAGGGCTCACATTTCTCCGATTATCTCTTTTATGTCTTTCATACATAGTTTAATGTAATATTCAAATTAGCCTATAGTGTTATCAAATAATAAAACACAAACTATACTAATAATGTATGCCGTTAAGCAATCAATCAGGTGTCTTACATGCAAACAAATAAAATCTCATGAAAATAAGCCGCACATATATATTAAACCGAATATCACAATATGAGCCAACTAAAATATCTTATTCTTATATTTAATACCTCCGTTATTCTTTGAGAACCTTGACAACAATATTGCAAACTTCACAATAGTTATATGAAATGTAACACAAAAATAGCTCATGTTTTAATTTTGCTATCATGTCAAGCAAGTCACACATATATAAGCAATAACATACATTGATATATAGATCGATTCAACTTATACGTAACAATAATAATCATAGAATCAAACTTGATAAAGATATTTCTTGTATAAGAACCAAGTTCAGCTATAATATCGATATTCTATTAACATGGTCGTCACTTTATTTGTAATCACATTTTTGACAAATTATTAATTGTTATATGCATATCAAAATGTATACATGCTGCATTAGTATCAAGCTTAATGACAATGTATAAACCTTATGTAAATAGGCATTAAATTTAACAGATATTGCACATTAAATATAAGGATCAGGATAGTTAGTAGAAGCTAAATATTTTCCAACTATTGTTAGAACTTATTTGACCTTATGAACTTCGATAAACATTTTTTTTAACCAAAAACAGATTTCAATTGCGAAGAAGTAACACAACATATAGTTAGTGTGTTCACTATTTCCTTATCAATCATGATGATGCTCAAGTATATTATACCAAGTATATAACTTTATATATATCACTCAAGTGGTCATACAATATCTCATTAAAGTTTGATTATTTTATAAAGTTAATTGCAAAACTTTAGTCATTTTATACATGTATAACTGAAATAATTAAATGAAATCTATTATTTTACATATAATATGATGATTAAGCAAAATATATGTTGCAAGACATGTTCAAGACTAATAATTTTATGCTTCATATGACTAATAACAATGTACGAATTCCAAGATGATGAAAAGTATACTCAATTTATAAGTAAAAGAAACAAGCTTGCCTTGTTAAGTCTATATAAACAAAAAATAATCAAGAATATATAAGATGACAAATAATCATATAGCGTGTCACATAAATCTTGATCAACAGGGAAAACATATTTGGAATAACAACAAATTAAACATATGGTTCCTACAACACGTATGTTAAGGGTTATCTTATATATACACGATTACAAGTAAATTAAAACAAAGCTTTTAGCACATAAATGGACTATGATAGTCAAGAGATGGCATATAATAGAAAATTATCACTTATTATAAAATCGTAATCAACATACGCATACTACCGCATAGCAAACAATAGTAACATGTGACTTTGAATCGACGGCCATAATACTACAAACACTAGCAATCAATTCACGAATTAATACAAGGTTTCTCTGATTTTGATTTTAATAGAATAATAATAATATTACTCATATTCATTTAAAAGTAGTACTAACGTGACACATAACTCTATGTGATAGTATAATACACAACATACCGAAGTAAATAAGTACATGATGTCGAAGTTTAATACGGAGTAATATTATCATGTCTTATCTTTTGTAATTTGTAATCGTGAGGATAAAATATCTATTTCAAAATGCAAAGATTTAACAAATACTTTTATTCTTACAAACAAATCAAATAATATAGCATAGTATAAATCAATAGCAATTAGAGTTAGCCTACATAACCAATTCTACAAGATATCCTCTACTGTACAATTTAAGAGGTGAGAACCTTCGACAAAAGGGTTTAGTCTAGACAATCAAACTTATTCCAATCTTCAAAAATATGAATCAAAATTTAATGGCTTACATTTAACATGAATCAATAACAGTAGAGATGATCAAGTACTAAAAAGACTCAACCAAAGAACCCATCATCATCATGGTTTTACGTTATATATACGCACATAGCAATTTTATGCATAGCAATTTTTATTTTTATTTTAATCACAATGATTGCCTTGTACCTGAATGCTTAAGGCGAAACAAATATTTATGGGTTTAATTACACATATCAATTTTATTGCATTATATATTAATGATCAAATATTTAATATGGTGATGATGTTGATAGCACATAAAGTAGCAATTATTATTGTAGAATCAAAACACATATACATTACCGCATGCAAACTACATATATGCTTAAATCATGTTACTAAATTTGGTCATTATTATATTTATGCAATATCATGTTTGGACAGAGTATAGTTTAAGAATATTTTTACCTAAGAACGGATCGTATTTTGCTTCCTTTTCGCTTGTCGTCTCTTCTTTTATTTAGAGTCATTCGTGCTGATAACGTGTTGTGAAACTAATAATAAAGAAGAGAACAAAGAATAAGAATAAAGATCGAAACATTGAAGAAATTATCTTATTCATCTCTCAAAGGAGGCATGTATATATAGTTACAAGGTGGAGTATTCCACAAGATACAATACTATAATTAAGGTAATTACTAACATTAAGAGATATGGACATCCATTCCATATTCATCCATAATAGTTTTATATATCTTTTAGTTCTATATTATCTTTTTATTATTTTAGAGCTGTTTTGTGGCAATTTTAATTGTTCATAACCCTACTGTTCATAAACATTTCCTAATTATACTATATACTAAAAGTCAAGTCGGGAGTAACGGGGTTCTAAACAGTGGTTAAAAAACCCGTTATACAACTGTAGCTAGCACTGTAGCACCGTAGGACAACTGTTATGTCCACTGTAATATAAATAAAGTTTAGGTCTATATTACTGTATATGTAATAAAATAATTGATAACTCATATAATTGAAGATGGTAGCCGACAAAGCGAAAAGAAAAGAAGATATAATTGAAGATTCACGAGATGGCTATTATTCTGGTGAGCGACAATGAAAAAGAAAAAGAGGAAAGGACAAAAGCAAGTCTATAATTAAAGAAAAAGAAGATGGCTATTATTAGGACTTGGTATAATTATAGATTTGCTTTTGTCCTTTCTTCTTTTTCTTTTTCATTGTCGGCCGCCACAATAATAGCCATCTCGTGAATCTTCAATTATATCTTCTTTTCTTTTGTCATTGTCGGCTACCATCTTCAATTATATGAGTTATCAATTACGGAGTATTGATGAGACGAAAAGTGTACCGCTTTTCGGGGGCCATTTAAGCCCGAAATCGTATTTATTTGATCAAATATTGCTCTAAATTGTTCCTTTTGTCAATTTAGGTGTTTTGGAGAAGAAATGTGGAAAAGGAAGCATTTTGAACGTGTTTGGAGCATAAAAGTGAAGAATTCGACAAAGTACCAAAAGCTGCTAGAAAAGGCAGGGTGACGGCGTCAGGCCTACCCCAGACAGCGGACGGGCCAGAACATGATTTTTGGGATTTACACGAGACAGCGTCAAGAAGGCCATCTGGGAACCCTAGTGGCGGCGAGGTGACGGCGTCACCCCCTATAACGTGATGCCGTCATACCCCTTAACTCTATATATAGAATTGTATTTTTCATTCTTTGTGTGCAACTTTGTGAGGAGAAACCCTAGATACGAATTTTACTGTATTTTTAAGGGTTCCAAACCCTTGGATCTCCCATGTTCAATTAAAGATAAGTATTCATTTAATCATTCAATATGTCTATGTATTGTGTGATTCTATCTTTGTCTTGTCTTTTATTTAACATGCTAGGCTAGATCTCTTTTGTGTTTGCTAGGATCTAAAGAAACCTAACTATTGATTATTGGTTGGTTGATGTGTTGTTTGTTGTTGGGATGATTGTTTCATCGATGTTAGGCCTAAGAAAACTAGCTAACCTCTTATATGTAACTTGCTAGACGTCTTAGGGACCGTCCCCAGTAAGCTATGAAAATGAGACTTAGTTTTCATTCCTGCTGCTGTATGCGCTAGATAATTGATTTCACATCCATACTCTCATTATTCTATTCACATACCCTTATATATGTGTATACATGCATGTGCTTTGTCCTAACTTTGTTTTGTAGCACATCACCATAGCTCAATTCCCCGGTGCCCTCATTAAGGGGGAGCACCAAGCTAGGGGAAGTTTGTATTCCGTCTACAACGACGATGCTCGTATCTACACCAACAATACCTTTTTGATTCTACAAAAAGGGGGAGAAGTAACGGGAAAACTCATTAAAAATTTATCAACGCATAATTTTACTTAAAATGAGTTTATATTTTGTAATCATCAAAAAGGGGGAGATTGTTAATACAAATAATGTCAAAAACGTTATTTGCTTTATTCGATCTTCGTGTGTTTTGATAATCACAAAATATAAAGACATATTACGTAAAGTTACGGTTAATAAGTTTTTAACCGGGAATACTCGTTACTTCTACGTAGCTTCTACAACGTCACTTCAGGTATGAACAAACGTTGTACCTTCATTAGTTCAAGTGATCAAAGAAGTCTTTTTATTTTCTTACAAACTTACATTTTTAAGTTTGACAAAACATTTTAACAAAAGTATTTTTGTAATATTAAAGAAATGTTTTATTAAGAAAATATTCAAATTTCAAACTCAAAAACGGATAGTTTTCCCGCCTACCTTCACCAGATAAATTTTCACCACAAGAGGACAAAAAGAGGAGCGTCTGTCAGGGCAGTCCGGTAAAGTGGCCGGCGGTCCTTTAGCGATAAGGGACCGCCACCTATTTACGGGACCGCTGGAAAAATTTCTCTCTGCTATAAATACTGGACGCCTCTGTTTCAGAAATAACTTTTTTCACACACACACACACACACACACTAAATCAGATCTGAGTTTTTCTTTTCATCTCTTTTCTAAACCTTTCCAAACCTTTGATCACTAGAACATGTAGGTTGATGTTTATAAGTGATTCCCTCTTACATCTAGTGCAAGAGAAGAACTCTTGACTACACCCAAGCTTCGAGATGTTGTAGGTGTCCACACACAACCATAACAAGTGTTATGGTGATAGGTTAGATAGGTTATTGTTATGATTATCCGACTTGTGTGTGAGTCGAGGAGAAGATCTTTGTAAAATCTTGGATGGTGATGTAGATCCAAGATGGGTTGTATCTAGATTAGCTTATGTATTGGTGTAAGGTGATGATGTCCTAGTGGTTAGGATAGTTTGGATTGGTGTATGATGTAAAGACTTGGATTGGGTGAAGATCCAAGTGGGTTATGTATGTAGGATAGATTCGAGTGTAGATATATGTATGTACAAAGTGTGAAGGTTTGGTTCGGGTGATGAACCAAGTGTGTCAAAGTGTGAAAGGCTTGGTTTGGGTGAAGAACCAAGTATGACAACTTAGTGAAGACTTGGATCGGGTGATGATTCAAGATGGAAAAGAGAGCTTGTTCGTGAAGCCACGTGGGCTTAGATAGATTGGTTCTAGCTAGGATTAGGACTCGACATTCCGCTTAGTGTTGTAAAACTTGGGGTAAGCTTGTGTACGGTTTGCTCCACCTGAAGGAGCGTGTTGATATAGTGATTGATAACTCTCGAGTGTGGTACTCGGGGAGTGGAGTAGGACGGAGGAGTGAGCTTCGTGTCGAACCACTATAAATCGCCGCGTCTCTCTGGTTGTATTCTTTCCCTACTCTTTACTTTACTTTACATTACTTGCATATTTACTTTTGTTGGTCACTAGTTTGATATCACATAACAAGTAGAATTTAACTAGTTTACAAAAGTGTACAAACCGGACCTAATACTAGCGAAACATTTTGATAAGTAAAAAGAGACGGTGAAACTATTCAACCCCTCCTTCTCATTTCTACAATCCACACAATTAACAAACACATTAATCAACTGGTAAAAGATAGTTAGGGTGTAAGGAAATGTAAGTAAACACAATTTCTCCCCATATCGTTCACAACCTTAGTAATTAGATATTTTATTTTATTTGCAATTGTAGTTATTTGGGTTAGTTGACTAGCAACTAATTCCGCCCACTCCTTCAAACCCGAGATTTACTTGCTTTCATAAAAATATAAAAATACAAAAAAAAATCATCCCTCGCCCTTAGACCTAATTAGAGTAGCTTTTCAATCCTAACGAACACTATTCCCTGTGGAGAACGATCAATCCCCCGTACTTACCACTTCACTATACTACACCGGTTAGGTACACTGCCTGCGGGGATTGTAAGCTTCTCGAGATCCCTCGAGAGGTAAAACCCCAGTGTGTGAGCGCAATCTCACGCATCAAAGTTTTTGGCGCCGCTGCCGGGGATAGTTATTGTTTAGGTTGATTTTCTATTTTACTAGGTCTACTCACTAGATTCCTCTCTAGTGAGGTTTTTATTTTATTTTTCTAGGATTTCTTTAGTCTATCTTTTTCTTCGTGTTTTTGTTCGTAACCATACCATCCGACCTCATGGAAGGTGGTAATATCCTCGATCCCAACAACCCACCACAACCAAACAATCCTCCTAGAGCCCGCACCTTAGGAGAGTATTCCCGTCCTAGCCACCAAGGCTATCGAAACACCATTGAGCTCACTTAAGGAACCAATGTCACACCCCTGCGATCCGACACCATCCGGTTGGTGCAAAGCGGATGCGCATTCCATGGACTTCGTTCTGAAGATCCTAATCAACATCTCAAGGACTTTCTTAAAATCGTTGATTCTATCGACCTTGATGTTGCCACTTGAGAGACGACCCGATTGCATCTCTTTCAATTCTCTCTGCGAGACTAAGCTAGTCAATGGCTTGAGCGTCTACCCGCAGGATCCATCACCTCTTGGGATGATCTCACCACTCGCTTCCTTGCTCAATTTTTCCCACCGGGAAGAACCACCAAGCTTAGGAATGACATCCTGATATTCCAACAACGTCAAGGCAAAACCCTCTACGAGGCATGGACTCGATTCAAGGACTTACTCAAAAAAGTCCCTCACCATGGTATTGATCTTTGGCTTCAAGTCTAAATCTTTTACGATCATATCAATCTCTCCACGAGGCAAATAATTGACCAAGCGGCCGGTGAACAATCATGGGATCTCCTAGAAGATCTTGCTCTTTATGACAACGAAAGTTGGAATGATCCCTGTGATTTGAATAAAACGGTCAAGGCAATATCTTTGCCTTTGAATAATTCAAGCACTTCCGACCGTAGAATCATAGAACTTGAGGACCAAGTCAAGTTTCTCATGAAATCCTACGAGGCTCCTAAACCTTCAAGCCAAGTGAACAAAATCACTTCTTCGTGCGAATTATGTAGTGGTCCCCACGACACTCGTGATTGCATGGAACTCCCCGAAACAGCTTTTGCGGACAATGCATCCTCGCGTACCGACGGAGCGGGAGACAAGTGGTACACTTTCAAACCTGAGCTAAACCCTTATGGTGATTCATACAACCCCTCATGGAGAAATCACCCAAACCTTAGGTGGAAACAAAACCAAAATGCACAACAAAACAATTCTTCCAACCCGCCTAATCATTTCCAACAAAACGGTTCCAACTTAAACCGCGCTTTCAACAACAATCCTTCCAACTATGGTAGTACCAACAACTTTGAAGGGTTGATGTCCAACTTTATGGCATCTCAAGAAGCTTGTTTAGCAAAGTTTGAAGCCGATTTCAAACAAAAACAAAGCGAGATGACCAATAAGATTGACACCGTGTTGAAAGCAATCAATGACCGAGAAATGGGAGCCCTCTATAGCAACACGGTCAAGAACCCGAAACTAACCGTTAATGCCATATCATCGGTTTCGTCTCCTAGTTCTTGTCCACAATACTATTCGGTCAACGCCATGAGCACGTGTTTCAAACAAACCCAAACTAATCAAAAAGACCATGGAACCATAACCTCCAACACTAAAAAGGTCGATAACATAATTGAAACACCACCTACAAAAGACCTTGACGATGAATTCAAAGAGCTCCACCTCAAACGCCCCGTCATTGATGTCTTAACTCGTGCTCCCTACTACAACTCCCTTCTAAAAAAGTATGAAAATTTTAAATTGGGTAAAAATGGGACCGCTTTTGTTCAAAACAAATTTCCTAAAAAGCTTGATGATCCGGGTGTATTTGTTTTGCCTTGTAAGATAGGAAAATCCGAAACTTTTGACACATTAGCCGATTTAGGGTCAAGCCTCAACTTGATTCCCTTGTCTCTTTTCACCACTCTTAAGCTAGGAAAGTTAGAGGAAACGGAAGTGTTAATAGGCCTAGCGGATGGAGGTGTTGCCCATCCGGTTGGGATGATCAAAGACGTAGTGGTTCACATAGGAAGATTGACTATCTTAGCGAACTTCCATGTCCTAGATATGGTTAGTGACACCGCGTGCCCATTGTTAGTAGTAAGGGGATTTTTAGCAACCGCTAGCGCCATGATTGATTGTAAGGAGTCCAAGATAGCGGTAGGAGAAGGTGAGACTTGGTCGGTTTATGATGTTAAGAAGCATAGCTATGATTGTGACGATGAACCAACACCACATTGGGTAGAGATGAATAGGAGACCCTCTAGATATGGACCATGGATTGAAAGGAACTTTATAGGACCTCAACGCCCATTCTACCTAGAGAAGGACTTCATTGACAAAACACATTCGGTGGAGCAACTCATAGCTAGAGATGAGGAATTAGACCCCTTTGAGGATCCCTTAGTCTTTAGGAAAATGATCGAGTTCTTGAGCGTAATGCCTATCAACCTAGAGATGAATAAGTGGAAAAGGGAAGGAGATAAATGTAAGTGGGATTGGAATAAGCCACCCTAAGGAAGGTGACGGATCATGGCACATAAGGATGACACTTTATTATCCGGATGGGGAGATGTTTGAAAGGTCTTACCGAACTAAGAAAACTGATAGGAAGTTACAACATAAGTTTGATCCCAAGGATGTCCTCGAGGAGGGACTCACTAGAATAACGTAGAACCGGTGACTTTGAGTCTAGCTACAAAACTCGTTAATAAAGAAAAGCGCTTCTTGGGAGGCAACCCATGCTTTATTTGTTTTGTGTGTTTATTTTGTTTGTTTGTTTGTTTGATTTTTTTTGTTTCCGTATGCATGCTTAATTTTTATTATTATTGATTCATGTTTCAAAATAACTTGTGAAAATGCTTTATTTTGTTTTTAACCTCGTCTTAACTACATATAAAGGTATTTTGCAAAAGATAAGTGTAAGGGAAATCTAAATCGGTTAATTAGAATGAAGGAACATGAATCATAACAATATAAATTAGCATTCATATTAGTATTGTTTGAGTCAAATGCTTGTATCGAGTCATGATGATATGTTGTAGGATTTCCAGGAATTAAGAATGAAGTTTTTCCAAGGAATTTTCCAGAAACTTAACAAGATAATCTGTCAGACTGTAGCTGACGGCGTCACCCTCCAGGCTGACGGCGTCAGGGCTTATTTTCTGGAAATTTTTGAAAGTTTTGTCTTTTCTTCCGGAACCAAAAAGTTTTCATTGAATCTATAACTTATAAACTCCAGGAATCTGCAAAATATTCATTCCACAAGCATTATATCCATATATATAGATTTATCCTGCCGTTGTTATACAGGTTTTCGTGTTGGTTTTCTCAGGTTTAACAGGTTATTTTGGACAAGAAGATGACTTACATTTCGGAAGGGAAGCTTTGAACGTTCATTTTTCTTGGAAGAAGATCTAACCATGTTACCACACCATCCACCGAGCGAATCAGGGGAGTATTTGATTTCATTCTTTCACCTTATTTACTTTTACATTATTTGAACATTGGGGACAATATTCATCTTAAGTGTAAGGGGGGTAAAGTACGATACCTTAGAGAATACAAGTATACTTGATTTTTGCTTGTATGATGGTAAATGTGCAATGAAGCCGCGAGAAACACTTGTTAAGGTAATTTTGACCCAAATTTAAAATTTTTTACAACATTTAGGAGTAAAGCTTTAGTCCTAATAAGCGTCTCATGGATAGGAATTACATGACTAGCACAAAAACCGTACCACTAAAAAATTTTTCCACCCAAATATGTGAGGATTCGCCCCTAGAATTGGTAGGAAAAGCATCCATTATTGATGCTATGATGTGAGTACCGGTAGCACTTAGATTCTAAAACTTGCGTTAGGACCATTCCTAGTCAACAAGTGAGACTACATTCGTGTAGTAAGATCTACTAAATGATAAGAGGCATTAGGATTAACCCTTTTTTTTTTTTTTTTTTTTTTTTTTTTTTTTTTTTTTTTACACCTGTGTTTTTGTTTGTTATAATTATGTTGGCTACATTGGTCAAGTAATTCTCCCACACCCTTTGCGTTGTACTCATTTTTAGTACACGATACCCCTAGTACACCCCTCAGAGCCTATCCCTTCGTTTTGACCTTTGAGCATCTTACTTAAAGTGAGAATTTGTTACACGCCACTTAAATGTACACCCAAATCGCCTTAGCCTACCTTGTATGCACTCATTTTTAGTGCATTATTGTGATAACATTTGTTTAAACCCAAGTTAACTATCTAATTGATTACATGGTTGCTAAGTCGAGTCATATCCTTGTACATATTATTTTGGGACGATTGGGACTCATGGGTAAAGTACTAGTGTAATGGAGTAATGGGGAAGAACAACATTATTACCCCCACATGTGCTAAATATTTTTAAAAGTACTCAAAGTTTTTCGATTATCTTAATTCGAGTCATTAGAATAGTATTTGTAAAGTTATGTAAAAGTTCAAGTGTAAGGGGAATGCAATTCCCTATGATGTATTATTTTGGATGGTAGGGCAAGAGTGTATGAAAAAAAAAAAAAAAAATCAAAAAAATCAAGAAAAATACAAAAGAATGAGAAAAAGAAAAATAGAAAAAACATACGGACTACCATCCCTTTTCATTCTATGTTTATTTTATCTTTTGTTATTTTTGTTTTGTTAGCTTAAGATCGAGTCTATTCTTGTCTTAGCAACATTGTGTAGTACATGTGATCAACCAAGATTGTTAACTCGCCACCACTAAAAACTCCCGTATCCAACAAATCTGTGTTTATCATATGCCTACACCTAACGTTATAACCCTTTATAAATCCCTCTTTGATAGTTTATCTTAAGTGCTTACGCCTAGTGGAGAAGGTTTTCGATCCTTTCCCAAGCCTATGGTAATCTATTTGCTTTGACAGGTATTGAGAGATATTATTCATTTTCATTTACGAGATTTATATTTATGACACCTGAAAGATGAGAGTATCTAAACACTACTTGTGAGGTGCTAGTATGTAATCTCCGTGCTTATTTTGGCTAAAGTGGGCGATCATTTATTGTAATTACTTTTATATTCGTGTTAAATGACCCCTAACATGCAGTTTCGCTAGGAAGAAAAGCACATTTGCTTGAGGACAAGGAAATCTCAAGTGTAAGGGTATTTGATGAGACGAAAAGTGTACCGCTTTTCGGGGGTCATTTAAGCCCGAAATCGTATTTATTTGATCAAATATTGTTCTAAATCGTTCCTTTTATCAATTTATGTGTTTTGGAGAAGAAATGTGGAAAAGGAAGCATTTTGAACATTTTTGGAGCATAAAAGTGAAGAATTCGACAAAGTACCAAAAGCTGCTGGAAAAGGCAGGGTGACGGCGTCAAGCCTACCCCAGACGGCGTCAGCCCCTGACGCCGTCACCCCTTGACGGGCCAGAACATGATTTTTGGGATTTACACGAGACGGCGTCAAGAAGGCCATCTGGGAACCCTAGTGGCGGCGAGGTGACGGCATCACGCCCTTTAACGTGACACCGTCAGACCCCTTAACTCTATATATAGAATTGTATTTTTCATTCTTTGTGTGCAACTTTGTAAGGAGAAACCCTAGAGACGAATTTTACTGTATTTTTAAGGGTTCCAAACCCTTGGATCTCCCATGTTCAATTAAAGATAAGTATTCATTTAATCATTCAATATGTCTATGTATTGTATGATTCTATCTTTGTCTTGTCTTTTATTTAACATGCTAGGCTAGATCTCTTTTGTGTTTGCTTGGATCTAATGAAACCTAACTAATGATTATTGGTTGGTTGATGTATTGTTTGTTGTTGGGATGATTGTTTCATCGATGTTAGGCCTAAGAAAACTAGCTAACCTCTTATATGTAACTTGCTAGACATCTTAGGAAACATGTAGTCAATGCGTGCTAGGCTATTAAGGTAGTATTCAAATCGTGAGCCACTGTTTATAATCCCTACGATTATGTGTTGGTGCATGTCGTTGTAGGAGGAGATAAGAGCTCATAGGATTGGGGAGTTATGTACGCCACCCCATGACTTTAGGAATACACCCTTCATCCTCACAATTAACAAACACATTAATCAACCGGTAAAAGATACTTAGGGAGTAAGGAAATCTAAGTAAACATAATTTCTCCCCATATCGTTCACAACCTTAGTAATTAGATATTTTATTTTATTTGCAATTGTAGTTATTTGGGTTAGTTGACTAGCAACTAATTCCGCCCACTCCTTCAAACCCGAGATTTACTTGCTTTCATAAAAATATAAAAATACAAAAAGAATCATCCCTCGCCCTTAGACCTAATTAGAGTAGCTTTTCAATCCTAATGAACACTATTCCCTGTGGAGAACGATCAATCCCCTGTACTTACCACTTCACTATACTACACCGGCCAGGTACACTGCCTGCGGGGATTGTATGCTTCTCTAGATCCCTCGAGAGGTAAAACCCCAGTGTGTGTGAGCGCAATCTCACGCATCAAGTATTTTATTACCTAAAAAATAATATAGACCTAAAGTTTATTTATATTACATTGTAAAGACTTTTTTTTAATTTAATTTGAAATCTTCGTAGGGGTCTTGAGAGTCTTAGAATATGTCTTTACTAGGAGTTGGAGATCTTTAGACTTCATCTATAATTCTTTGAATTTCATCTGGAGACGAACATGCTTGAATTCTCTCTATAACCTCTGCATCTATTATACTGGAACTTGATCTCTAGTTGTTTGCCTTTACCGACTGAAAAAAAAAATTACATTACTTGAGGAAGAAAAAAAAATTAACATATTTGAGTGACCAAAATTAAAAGTGAAAATTTTATATCGGGACCATTTTAACTAGCAGTTTGCGTGTTTCTTAAAAATCACTAAAGACTATTGATCTCAGCAGCAGCAGGCAGCATGCGGCGGCGGCAGCAGACTCCATTTATTACTGTGTTTAACTTAGTATACCATCTTTGAGTATTAACGTTATGTATATGACTTACTGTGAGATTGTCTTTAGAAGTTCCTTCATCGTGGTTTTTCTTTTTTGTAGGAATTTCTTCATCTTGTTTTTTATCTTCTATTTTCTTTATTCTTGGCTTTAATAATGCTATTTCTGATTTTACTGTGTTTAATTCTTGTTGTAATTCAGAAATCCTTATAGGTTTTGTTTCTTTATTAAATCTTTTACATATTTCATTAAAGTTATATTCTTGGATATTATTAACTATAGATTTTTCTTTTAATTGACCTTTTCCTTTTAATTGTCCTTTTAATCTATCTAAATAGGCATTTTTTTATATCTTTATCTTCAATTTTATTCATTAATTCTATCAATATTTTTACTTCTTTATCTCCATTATTTATAGCATTTATTTCATTATAATCACATGTGCAATTTCCTATACATTCGCATGCTTCTGATTCACTACTTTCTTATGATGATTCATTTTCTATAATATTTATATCTTCTTCTTCAAAATCTGATATATTAGAGTCACTTGATTCTTCATTTATCATTATTTTAATAATATGTTCTTTAAGTTCATCAAATATATTTAATTCATTTATTCTTTTTTTAGTATAACAATTTCTTGATGTATGGCCTGGTTTTTCACATTTATAACATATTATAGTATTTTTGTTATTACCTTCTTTAAATGTAAATTTTTTATTCCTTTTATATTTATTTCTTCTTTCATATTGTTTATATCTTTAATTTGGTTTTATATATCTTTTAGTTCTATATTCTCTTTTTATTATTTTAGAGCTGTTTTGTGGTAATTTTAATGGTTCATAACCCTATTGTTCATAAAAATTTCCTAATTATACTATATACTAAAAGTCAAGTCGGGAATAACGGGGTTCCAAACAGTGGTTAAAAAACCCGTTATACAACTGTAGCTAGCACCGTAGGACAACTGTTATGTCCACTGTAATATAAATAAAGTTTAGGTCTATATTATTGTTTATGTAATAAAATAATTGATAACTCATATAATTGAAGATGGTAGCCAACAAAGCCAAAAGAAAAGAAGGTATAATAGAAGATTTACGAGATGGCTATTATTCTGGTGGGCGACAATGAAAAAGAAAAAGAAGAAAGGAAAAAAGCAAGTCTATAATTAAAGAAAAAGAAGATGGCTATTATTAGGACTTGGTATAATTATAGATTTGCTTTTGTCCTTTCTTCTTTTTCTTTTTCATTGTCGGCCGCCACAATAATAACCATCTCGTGAATCTTCAATTATCTCTTCTTTTCTTTTGTCATTGTCGGCTACCATCTTCAATTATATGAGTTATCAATTACTCCCTCCATCCCAAATTTATTGTCCCAACTTTTTCGGTCTTTCTTTCTCAACTTTGACTATAGATATTTTTGTTTGTGTTATACAATTTTTGATAAAAATTATACCAAATGAAAATACATTTAAAACTCAATTCGTTCATATATTTTGTATCAAGCACTATGTAATATAAACAAAAATACTTTTGGTCAAAGTTGAAAAGTAAAGACCAAAAAAGTCAAAATGGGACAATTATTTTTGGGACGGAGGGAGTATTTTATTACATAAAAAATAATATAGACCTAAACTTTATTTATATTACATTGTAAACACTTTTTTAAATTTAATTTGAAATCTTCGTAGGGGTCTTGAAAGTCTTGGAATATGTCTTTACTAGGAGTTGGAGATCTTCAGACTTCATCTACAATTCTTTGAATTTCATCTGGAGACGAACATGCTTGAATTCTTTCTATAACCTCTGCATCTGTTATACTGGAACTTGATCTTGATTGACTTGGACTTGGTTGATTCCTTATAATACTATTGTAATAAGTTGTGATTGCTTTAACGTCTGCTTGATCTTTGTTGATTTGTTTCCACCATTTTACACTGAATTGTCTATATAACAAAGGTGGGGAAATTCCTTCTGCTTCTTGCTTTTTATATGTAAATGATAGAATCCATGGTAATTGAAATATAACTGAGAATTGTAAAAGGTATTCACAAGGAGGTGCATTTTCTTGACTAAAAACTGATTTATACTTATTAGATCCTTGAAGAATATTGGCTGGGAATATTTCTGGAAGACTTCCCAAATATTTGAACTATTTTATAAACCATCTTGGATACTTGTTTGAAAATTCTTGTGCAAAATGAAAGAATGTGACTATGAATTCTTAATAAAAAGGCTTTGAACCATGCTTCTTGATAATCAATATAATTATATGCTGGATAACCAGGATAACAAGATAAAGTTCTATGAGTAAAAGGTTTATCTTTCCATTCTTCTGGAGTTAAGAATTTACGAATTGTGGCTCTGCTATAAGCGATTTGATATTTTGTGCTAGGAGTATGATGAACTTCTATAGATTCACTATCAATGAGTATAGCTTCATAATATTCTCTGGTTTGATATTCGCTGGT
>JARVZY010009521.1:0-29769 GCA_030686995.1 Artemisia argyi
GCTGTCCACCATTACCCACCATCACCTTCTCACACGAGTACCTGTCAAACTTGAACTTGATAACTGGAATTACGGCTCATGGGAATTTTTCTTTGAGCAACTTTGTTCTAGCTATGACGTGAGTAAATATATTCATGGCTTTCCCGTCTACACCGGAACAAGTGCTATCCCTCCTCTCACTGCCGAGGAGCTAAAAGTGGACAAGATCATTTTATCCTGGATATTCATAACTCTTTCCGATGCCCTTCAGGCTCGGTTAGTGGTTCTTCGTCCAAGGTCAGCGAAGGAAGCATGGGACATTATCACCGACATTGTTAAGGATAACAAACGGTCACGAACCAATGCGTTGAAGGCAGAGTTGCGGTCTCTCAAACAAGGTAACTCAAGTATGGAGGCATACTTAGGAAAGATTGAAACGATTGCTACAATCCTTACCAGCCTCGACTCACCAATAAACAATGATGACCTTGTTCACTACGCTCTTGAGGGTCTCTCGGATAAATATGACCAGGTTTGTGGTATAATGCATCATCGGGAAACCTTTCCGGATTTCAAAACGGCTCGTTCAATGCTAATTACAGAAGAAATGCGGTTGAAGAACACGTCTCTTACACTCCCTGTGGACTCCACCTCCTCATCTCCGTTAGTGCTCATGACGGACAAAGGTATTGCTCGTAACCCCTCTAATCCTCAAGTAAAATCGCGGAACCCGTGCATTAATTTTGCTAGAGGAGCATGTCGCTATGGAATGGGTTGTAAGTTTGTTCATGACTCCAACAATAAAAACACCCATCGACTTATTGAAAACAAGCAGAATAGTGACACTGAGGAAATTGTTTTAAAACTTTTGGGTAGGCTGGGAATTACGGGAAATAACAATCCGCAACCAACAACTTTATCTCGTCCAAATCATATGACCAGTAGTCCATCAGCCTATGTAACATAGACCCACGCTTCACCAAGCCCAACTACCCACCATTATTACACCCACCAAACAGGCCCGGTCCACCAAATGATCCCACCACCTGGTTTTAATAACCCACAAGCCCATCACACTGTCTCTACACCCATACTTAGCCCACCCGTATACCATACACAACCCAATACCCTCCAACAACCCACTGGTCCGTTACTATATGACCCAACTGCCCCTCCTCTTACACCTGGACCTATGCCTACAGCCCCTAATGCTCCAGCAGGCCCCACATCTCAAGCAAATGCACAATCCGTCACTCCGGGACAAGAAACTTTGTTACCCCATGCCTTCAACACCGGGACTCTTCATGATCCCACAACCGGAGGATGGAATATGGATACAGGTGCGAGTCTACATCTTAATGCTTCTGTTAATAGTCTAAGTAATGTTTTTAATAAGTGTATGTATCCGTCTGTCTCGGTTGGTGACGGGTATTCTATACCAGTCATCAATACGGGTCATAGCATTTTGCCAACTCCCACTCGACCCCTTCACCTAAATAACGTTCTTATTACCCCTCATATTGTAAAAAATCGAATTTCTGTTCGTCAATTTGTTCGCGATAATAATTGTACTGTTGAATTTGATCCCTTTGGTTTCTCTGTTAAGGATTTCATGACGCGGCGGGTGCTTCTCCGCTGTGATAGCTCGGGTGACCTTTATCCCGTCACGGCCCCGTCACCCATTCCTCAAGCTCTTCTTGTTAGTCAGCATACGTGGCATCAGCGACTTGGACATCCAGGAAGCGAAGTGTTACGTCGTCTTGTTTCAAATAATTTCATTTCATGTAATAAAGAGAAGCCTCCCGTGCTTTGCCATGCCTGCCAGCTTGGCAAACATGTTAGACTTCCATTTGCTAGTTCTAATACTGTCGTTAATGCTTGCTTTGACATTATCCACTCGGATGTGTGGACTTCACCAATTTCGAGTCTTTCAGGGTTCAAATATTATGTATTATTCTTGGATCATTATTCTCATTTCGTTTGGGTTTATCCGTTAATTAACAAATCTGATGTTCTGTCCAAATTTGTTCTATTTCGTAACTATGTTCACACTCAATTTAAGTGTGAAATCAGGTCCTTTCAGTGTGACCATGGCGGTGAATTTGATAACAAAAACCTTCATAAACTTTTTACTGACAATGGCATTCAGTTTCGCTTTACATGCCCCAAAACATCACAACAAAACGGGAAGTCTGAACGGATGATTCGCACGATCAATAATCTTATTCGGACCTTACTTTTTCAGGCAAACCTTCCACCAACATTTTGGGTTGAAGCTCTAAATATGGCTGTTCACTTACTTAATATCTTGCCTTCCACTGCCATTGCCAATGAAATCCCTTATACCCGCCTATTTGGGCAAAACCCGGATTACAGCCTTCTATGCACGTTTGGCTGCTTATGTTACCCCCACGTATACCCTAGTCACAAACTTGAACCACGCGCCACACCCTCCATTTATTTGGGACAAGCCTCAAATCACCGTGGGTATCGCTGTCTTGAATTAAACACCGATAAAATCATCATCTCTCGCCATGTAACCTTTGATGAAACTGTTTTTCCATACGACACTTCTAAACCAACATCAGCACCGAAATACAATTTTTTGGATGACTCACCCGATATAAACCCTCCAATTATTCCATCTGCCCCCGTTGTGCAACCCAATGTTCCTCAACCCATAAATGAGTCAACAACCCCAATACACAATAGTCCTAATACAATCCATCATAATACAGACCATGATCCGTCACCATCACCACCCGTCACTAATCAACATACACCAAATCAATCACCACCTGCGTACCAAAACCAACACATCATCCCAGACCCTCCTTACAACCCAAATCCTGTATCGATTCATCACATGGTCACACGATTTCGTGTCGGGAGTAATCGTCCTACTGAGCGTCTAAATATGCATGTCTCCTCGGTTTCACCATTACCAAAGACCTATCGTGAGGCGTTTACTAATCCAAATTGGAAAAATGCTATGGAAGATGAATACACTGCACTTATTAAAAACGAAACTTGGATTCTGGTGCCCAAACCCACGGACACCAACATCATCCGCTCTATGTGGCTTTTTCGCCATAAGTATTTGGCTGATGGCACTCTTAGTCGCTATAAGGCTCGTTTTGTGGCGAATGGTAGTAATCAGTTGGATGGAGTTGATGTAGATGAGACATTTAGTCCGGTGGTTAAACCAGGCACTATTCGGACTGTTCTGAGTTTAGCTACTTCTCGACATTGGCCGATTCATCAGCTTGATGTCAAAAATGCTTTTTTGCATGGTGACTTATCTGAGACGGTTTATATGCATCAACCTCCGGGGTTTCGAGACCCTGTACATCCGGATTATGTGTGTTTATTGCAGAGGTCTCTATATGGGCTCAAGCAGGCCCCTAGAGCATGGTTCCAGCGATTTGCGTCTTATATTACTCGAGTTGGGTTTTCTCCTAGCCGCTGTGACTCATCATTATTTATATTCAGACAGGGGACAGATACTGCTTACCTTTTACTATATGTTGATGATATCGTGCTAACTGCTTCTTCAGAGCATTTGTTACAGCAGATTATTCTTTCTTTGCACCAGGAGTTTTCCATGACAGATCTTGGTCCACTTAATTATTTTCTGGGCATTTCAGTTACACGAGACTCTTCAGGGTTGTTTCTATCTCAGAAGAAATATGCTATAGAGATTTTGGAGAAAGCACACATGCTTCATTGTAACCCATGTCGAACTCCTGTAGACACTGAGTCCAAACTGGGGGATGATGGAGATCCGGTTTCTGACCCAACTTTATATCGGAGTCTTGCAGGTTCTCTACAATATCTCACATTTACCAGACCTGATATATCTTATGCAGTTCAACAGATTTGTCTTCATATGCATGATCCTCGGGAGCCTCATTTTTCAGCTCTTAAAAGGATCCTGAGGTATGTTCAGGGTACTATGGATTATGGCCTGCAGTTATTCTCCTCATCTACTACAGATTTGGTTGCATATTCTGATGCTGATTGGGCTGGCTGCCCCACTACACGGCGATCGACCTCAGGTTATTGTGTTTTTCTTGGTAACAACTTACTCTCCTGGTCCTTTAAGCGTCAACCGACGCTCTCTCGTTCTAGTGCAGAGGCCGAATATCGTGGTGTTGCTAATGCTGTTGCCGAGACCTGTTGGTTACGGAACCTACTTCGTGAGTTACATACCCCGTTATCTTCCGCTACGCTTGTCTACTATGATAACGTTAGTGCTGTCTACTTATCTTGCAATCCGGTTCAGCATCAGCGTACGAAGCACATCGAGATAGACATTCACTTTGTTCGAGACTTGGTTGCTACTGGTCAGGTTCGTGTTCTTCATGTTCCTTCGCGATATCAGTATGCGGACATCTTCACGAAAGGACTGCCATCTGCTCTATTTGAGGAATTTCGCTCCAGTCTCAGTGTCCGGTGTCCTCCGGCTTCGACTGCGGGGGAGTGTTAGCCGAGTATATAGATAAGCCCAAATCAATCTCATTTAATGTAATGAGCTGTGTTTTATGATATGTATCAATCAATTGTGATTAGTATTCCATGATTTATGGGATTTACCCATAAATAAGATGTTGTAATCCCTTTATAAAGGGAGGTTTGATGTACAGTGTTAGACACACAAAATAATAAAACATTTATCTTCACAATATGCTCTATCAGCTTGGTGTTAAGAAAAAGAAAGAAAACGATTTAGGCTATGTTTGACGCACAAGATTGTTGAGAGATTGTACTTATTTTTTAAAAAAATAAGCTATTTAAAAAATAATCTTTGGGTATGTTTTGGCGAAAGTAACTGTTGCTGAAACTGGTGCTGGAGATGTTGTTGGAGATTATAAAAAGAGATTATTTTTATAAGCTACATGAAGTAACCTTTAGTTTTAAGAGATTATAGAAGATTATTTTTTTTTTTAAATCTCTTATAAGTTATGTCTGGCAAACAAATATTATTTTTTTAATAGCTTATTTTTTTTAAAAATAAGTATAATTCCTCAACAATCTTGTGTGCCAAACATAGCCTTTGTTTGGAAGACATAACTTATAAGAGATTCTAAAAAAAATAATCTTTTATAATCTCTTAAAACTACAGGTTACTTCATGTAGCTTATAAAAGTAATCTCTTTTTATAATCTCCAGCACCAGCACCATCTCCAGCAACAGCACCAGTTCCAGCAACAGTTACTTTCGCCAAACATACCCTTAACATGTTTACATATGATATTGAGACATGGATGGTGAGTAAAATGGATGGCGATCAAACGTGTTCTACTCGCTATGTTGCATTTCGTAAAACAAGTTTATAGGGTTCAAATTGGTGAAACATTTTCAAAGCATCCATACAAGAAATTTTCACTTCAAATTTTATTTAAAGAAGGCGACGGGAAAGAATTTGCTCACAAAAGCACTTGGCTTTTTTCGAGAGACAAAAAAAAAATGGAGAAATCCCGATTCGACACAAGCAAGAGAAACCGATGACGACCAACCGAAGAACCCAAGCTTTTTGGAGATGATGCTTTGCCGCGTCTACCCGACAGAGAACGAAAGTCTAAAATTCAACGGTCTACAAACTCATCCGCCACTTCCTGTTCACCAATAGATTTGTTTCATGAATTGATGGAAAAACAATTAGCGTTAGACCGTGAGGCGAAGATGGAATGAATGAAGCGTGAGACACAAGCAAGAATTGACCTTATCAACACTAAAAAACGTAACGAGGACTTCAAGTTGCTTGATATGGACACAAGCAGGATGAATCCGGTAGACATAGGTAGAATCGAGGCTTTTAAAGACCAAATCTGCCTCGAATATTTTGGACCAAACTAGTTTATTTTATGTACTTTTATTTTTATGTGTTGTTTTTAATTTTATGTCTTTTTTTATTTAATGTACTTTTTTTAATGTATGTTTTTATTAATGAAATTTTAATTTTGGTTAAATGGGTTGTTTTATTTAAACAAATGAAGCAAGAAAAAATATATCGAGGGACCAAAGGTGTACGACAACATCAGAAACTGATGTTATACAAGGGAGTCATGTTTTTGGTGTTGTAGTGAATTTTGATGTTATAGAAAAAAGCGCTGATTTGGCAATATTTTTTTTCACGACACCAGCGAAACGGCTACAAAGTACCTGTTAATCATAACTCATACCTCATATGAACTTTTTGTGAACACTAGCGACTTGCCAACATATTTTAAGTCATCATCATAGGGCCAATGACTTCATCATCTGTATAAGTACTACTTTTTTTTTTTTTTTTTTTTTTTTTTTTTTTTTTTTTTTTTTTTTCTGAACAAAATATAAGTGCTAAATAATTACTACCCACATTTTGCACACTTTGTGAAATAAATGATTAAAGCATTATAAAATAAAGTTGAATAAAACTATAGGTGGGTATCTAGAGTCTTTGACAGCCTAACCATATGTTGTTGCCATGTTAATTTCATGCACTCCTGTTGGCTAATCCTATCACTTCAAATTATATTTTGATATTTTCACATTTACTTTAAATTGTTTTCTCACATATACTTGTTTTAACTAGAAATGCAAAGAAATTTATAAATACTTGAAGACTTACTATTTCGAAATTATTAAATGGTTGAAAACCACATATAACATTTATTTAAACGGAGCTAATATGTATACATGGACGAATCCGAACAAAAATTTACCAGATATATTGAAGTAAACTAAATAAGACTAGAAACACGATTTTTCAATCAAAACGCACTTAGAAAAAAGTTTTTTTTTTATTTTATTTTTTTTTTATTTTTTTTTTAACACAAAATTAACACTGAACCAAAAAATTTCATGAGTGTCCGTCCCCTCGAGACTCACCTACTCATCTCAAATCTCGTATCTTACAAAATCTTTTGTATCCTTATATTTGTTTTTTTAAGTGAACACATGTATGGTTTAAATTTAATTTACGTTCATAAACTCACTAATAATTCTCTTAACGATATAGTATATGATATGATTCTTTTTGTATCGTAGTGCGTTAATGGAATTTGATTAGACAAAGTACTTGCTTCTATTCATTGGTTATTCTTAAAAATCGACCATCGATGTAACTAATTACCGGTTAGTTATTATTTCCATCACCTTTTTTTTTTTATTTGATTTGGATGGTATACTTTTTATTTCCCCTAACTAATCGAATAATTAGTTTCTTCACAATTTTTAGCCCTTTTCTAACGTTTCCATAAAATTAAACAATTTGTAATGCTCCGTAATATAATCATATACTTGGCCAAATAGTATAGGATTTAAATATAACATATTTAAGTGTAAATTATGTCCCTAAATGAATGAACATTAGGGAGTCGTCTTTAAAGTTTATCAGAGAATAAAAAGTCTCATCACTTTCTGAGACAAAACTTTGCAAATGAAGCCGTGAACTTTAAAGAAGATGATAGAGTCGGTTAGTAATGACAATAACTCATTAACTCCATTTGATCTCCTCGATAATCAAAGGCATTCTGAACTTAGACATTTAAGAAAAATATCTAAATACTCAACAGTTTATGTGAGAACCTTTTTGGTAAGGTAAGTAGAAAAACGTTTATCAAAGAATGTAAAAAAAGTACAAGAGTTGGTAGATATGAGCAAACATTAATGAACACTGTTCTTTAAATGTCTATCTCTTGCAATTAAGGTGTAAAAAAGTAATGCTATCTCTTGCAATTAATGTGAAAAACATTCATGAGCATTTACTCCTCCATAGAACTATGTTCCTAAGTGTATTCAGTGGTTAACATAATTCTTACTTAAACTTTAACTTTGGTTTATGTTTAAGTTAGTGAAGATATCAAGAAACAATTGTTATTCAACTTAAATTGTTTTTCCGCAAACAATCTTAGTAAATTTTTTGATTTGTTTTTAATAAGAATTTAAACGTTGAAATTATTTGTGCAAATATTCCTTACTTGTTTATCTCGTTAAAGGTATTAAACATACTTTGCTAAACATAAAAATTAGTTAGTTAACCTTAGTTAATTTTTTTTGGTAAAGTTTTTTCCCGGTAAATGTATTACTCAAAAAAAACATTTAATTACATAAGATGTAGGTGAAAATCCCACATCTCAACCCTTTACATAGGCGAAAACAAATTGACCATTTGTGCTTCAAACGATACCTATCATAAGAATGATGCCGACACTTATTAACCTATTATAAAAACAACCACTACGACAAGATTACATTTTGACACAATAACCGTATCATTTAATTTGACCTCGAAGAGTGATATCGTATGCATCGCAGAATGCCAACTGTTGTTTAGTTAACCCAAATGCATCCTTCTTGTAACCATCATACATATCATAAACTTCGTACTCAAAAAGACTTGCATCATTCGTACCACAACCAGCTCAATTCGATAAAGCTATGAATCAAGTCGTTTTATCATCAACCTCCTCAACTTCACTATCTGAACTACCATCTTGATCTCCCATTGTAGTAGTAGTCATAGATGTCGATTCCAAATTCACAACCTTTTCAATACTCGATTGTTGATCACACGACCCAATAGTATTATTTGTCATATGTTTTTCCTTTTGCCAATTCCCATCTACACAACTCACCACTTGTGCAATAGGAGTTTTATTTTGGTCAATATCCCTTTCGTCATCCATGTCCCCTATATTGCCTATTGTTTCAAAAGAATTCGATGTAGTTGTAATATTAGTACCTTTGTTAGCATTCGTTCCTTCTGTTTTCCAAACCATGTGAGGTTTCGACCCAATATGGATTCCATGTACGGTTTACCTTTGAGATTTCACATTCTTCAACACATTCGTATCGAGTTTCTTTGGAGACTTTACGTTCCAATCGGATACTGTTTTCTTAGGACATTAATCTAACGAATGATCAAACAACTTGCAAGTTGGACATCTACTTGGTTTCCACTCATACTCAACGTGAATAGTGTGCAAGATATATCCATCACTTTCAATTTTAGGCACATCCACAACAAGAGTATCTTTCGGCTCAATGTGAGCACAAATATCAATCATAGCTCTCGTAAAACTGGACCGACCCAAAGATTTTCCAAGCACATAGAGGTTGTATACGTATCTAACATTAAAGGGGTACCAAGTTTTGTAGCAATGACATTCAATCCATCCTCCGTGAATGCCATGATTGGCACATCATGGAGTTTAACCCAAATCAAAATACTCTTTAAGTCTTCACATTCACCAAAAGAGACTACTTGTGAAGGATAAGTGAGACATTACGCATCATCCATGGACCATTCTCAAGCATTGATTCTATACCTGTATTAGATTTAAATTTGAAGAAGGAAATACCTTTCGAGTTCATCATAGAGCAAACAAGACAAAATCTACTCCACGCATTCTTTACATAGTTTTCAACCACATGATACGCAACTCTTTTGCCCAGAAAGAAACCATAAATAGTGTTTTCGAAAAGCTCCTTAACTTGTAGGACTGATTTAGAAACTGCAACATCAGCTCCATTACTAGTCGGGGCGATTAAGGTATGAAAACTAGAAACTTTCTTACTCGGATTTCCATTAAGACAATCAACTCATGACCTAGGCCCCGTACCTTTCGATTTATCACCAGCAGTATCCACTTTAGCGGACGTATAAGGGGAACTAAATGATTCATACAAGCTTGGAAACGGATCCACAGTAGCTTGACTATCAGCATTCACATGTTTTAAAGGTACCACATCATTTTCCACTAACACAAGCTTAGCCTCAAGTATTTTATGTTCCATATCATTAATCTTAGCAACAATAGAACACGTTTCCTCATTCAAACTAACAATTGTAACATGCTTGACATTGAGTCGATGCATCATTCACACGATTATTATCCTTAGCTGAACTAATAACAACCATACCTTGCTTCTCCTTAATACCTCTCCCTCTCCCTTTTTGACTCAAGAAGCCTTTCTCCATACCCGATACATACAAACTAGATACGAGAATTGAGCCCCCGTTAACACAAAAACAAAGCAACGACCACCAACATTATACCACAACCAATAAATCAATCCATGTAGCACAAAGTTATTAGGCACACGAACAAACAAAAAACTTTAAGACCCTAAGGAAGGGTTTATATATTCAGCACCAACAAACAGCGAGAAGAATATAAATTAGGTTCACTCAAATCGAAACTCCTCACAAGTAATACGTAGACAATATACCAGAATTAGTAGATCTATCAAAATAGTGTATATAAAACCCTAAAGAACCCAAATAACGATTAGAAAAAATAAACCCTAGAAAAACAATAAACAACCCTAACATTTTAAACAACTAAATAACAAAATCGATGATTAGTTATTGATAGAAAAAGATTTGAGTGAAAGTCGATTTAGGGTTTGATGACCAACTAAACGAGACCAACTAGTCGATGATTAGTTAATAATATTTATACGTTTATCATCCAAAAATTACATGAAAAATCATTGGAAAATTTACAAATGCAACTAATTCCGTGCTTATATCTATGCGGCAAAACATTATGTGGATTACATTTATGAAATTTACCTTTTTACAAACTAGTAAAACGTCGCTACACAAATTTAACATGGTTTATTAGTCATATCTTATTATCTTTAGTCCTCTCAATTATTTCTTTAATTACATTGCAAACTAGTTATTGGTAAACTTTGTCTCTTAGGTGACAATGATCGGTATGAATATGATACCTACCACTAATGGTATGGTACTATGGTCAATGTAATACCGTCGGTAAAGCATGTAAAGTTCATTGTTTGGGTATCTCATTTTTTTTGTGTTATTTGTTTTTGTGATGTTATTAAATTTAAGTAAACAAAAATCGTTGGGCCATTGCGGTGGGTGGTGTTTCGTTTTTGTTATTATCTAGAAAATAGTTAAATATAACATAAACTGTAAAACGCATTATCATGGTCCAGTTTAAAATGAGATCAGTAACGGACAAATAGAGAACACACAACCTAGATATATTTATTTTGTCTGTTTCATTTATGTTATTAAAATATTGTAATAAAAACTTTGTAACAAAAGATACCTGTAAATTTAACGTTTTCCTAACTAAACGATATACCTGAAATCTGGAAATAATGAAAGTTGGAATCGAATAGTATTACATTTTGTTTTACATATTAAACATAATATTTTTTATACATATTTCTCAATGCAAACAGTTTAGCTAAAATGTTTGCAATTAAAAAAAAAAACGTGAATAACATAGCGTGAACATATAAAAAATTATTTGTTACGGTTGTGAAATCTTGGTACGTTTTGTGATATTAAATGTGAGAGTGTGAATATTATACATTCCCTGGCCTTTACAGTAATTTTGTTTGAGAAATGATACAAGACAAGATTGGCAGTGAGACGTCAATGTGATGATTTTTTGAACGTCTCTTAGTGATAAAAAGTTATAAAGCTTGATCATGATTTGCTGCCGTCGTTCATAGTTGTTACTCAAATGATGAAAGATGGAAATTTCTTCAAACCTCCACTGCACCATCATGTCCTCATATTCATAGTAATTATGTCACAACTTTTTACATAAATTATCTTGGAATTTATCACCAAACACACACTCACACTCACATAGTGTGTTTTGAGCTGTGGTTTTCTCAAAGATTTTGAGGTCAAAGGTCATTATCAATATGGAAGCATGTCTCCTGTGCTCATATTCTAATACTGGGACCCTACATATCTCACAACACAAACACACTTATTGTTTTTCTTTAGTAATGGTGTTATTGTTATCATTATACTCTTGTTGTTGTGTTTAGGTGATTTGTTGTTTTCATGATCTCTTGTATTTTTTTATAACTTTTTTCAACACTTTTTCTGGTAAATGAAAGCATACAGAAAGCACCTATATATCGTGAACTATTAGTAGTGAGAACTAAAAAATATACTTGGCCTAAAGTCCAAACGTTTGTTGTCATGCCATTGTCTCATAACTTTTTATAACTTACTTTTTGAACCCTTTTCTCCATATATAAATTCATTTCCATACAACCATGTTTACGCACAACTAATCAATTATAAATTTCATCCCCTAGCAAATATCTATGTCGAAAGATGAAGTGAGTATATCAATGAACGTAAATGGTCAATCGAAAGTGCCTCCGGGGTTTAGGTTTCATCCAACAGAAGAAGAGCTTCTTCACTATTACTTGAGGAAGAAAGTTGCTTACGAAAAGATCGATCTTGATGTTATTCGAGAAGTTGATCTTAATAAGCTCGAACCATGGGACATTCAAGGTGTGTATTCATCTTTCATCAATGACTTTTTATAACTTTTTTCTTTCTACTTAAAACAAAAGTTTTTTTTTTTTTTTTTTTTTTTTTTTTTTTTTTTTTTTTTATTGTAGAAAAATGCAATATAGGCTCCACTCCACAAAACGATTGGTACTTCTTTAGTCATAAAGATAAAAAGTATCCAACTGGTAGCCGAACTAATCGCGCGACTGCTGCTGGTTTCTGGAAAGCCACGGGACGTGACAAGGTTATACACAGTAGCCTAAGACGGATCGGTATGAGGAAAACACTGGTGTTTTACCAAGGGAGAGCACCTCATGGTCAAAAATCTGATTGGATTATGCATGAATACAGACTGGATGATAACATCATTACTACCCAAGATTCAACTGTAAGTTTGATTTCACATGCATTCCCTCAATATACTGGTTAGAGTCTTAGAGATGTTATTTAAACTTTTTTTTTTTTTTTTTTTTTTTTTTTTTTTTTTTTTTTTTTTTTTTTTTTATGTTCAAAGTTACATTACTGACATACTAGTATTAATTAAACTTGTAAATTACGTGAAGTCCTTAACTAGATATGATTTTTGATTTAGTAAACTCATGTTTACCTTTTTTATTCATCTAAACCAATGCATCAAGGACACTGTAAGGGCCATTTAGTTATATTTTGTGTTTGAAAATATGCTTATGATTCAGGTTTCTAACTTTTGTGACTATTCACACGAAGAAGGGTGGGTGATATGTCGTGTTTTCAAGAAGAAAAACTACCACAAATCGTTGGACAGTGATCCCCAAAGATCAGTATCCACATCTGTGGACACTAAAGCCGCACACTTGCAATCGTTAGACAAAGATTGTGTAATCGAACAATTACTCATGTACATGGATAGTAGGTCTTGCAAGCAAGAGAACGATAACTTCACCACAAACCATGATGGCATGCAGCAACTTATGAACCCTAACAATGACCTAATGATTCACCTTCCACGGCTTGATGGTTCCGTTATGACTACATCTCCTCCTGTGAGTTCAGCAACCTTCGATGATCAAGGCTCGTATCTCAAGGCTTATAACCCCATGAGTGACTTGCTAACAAAAGTAGAACACCCTAGGAACAATGGGTTTGACATGGTAGACGAGTATGAGTGTAATAAATGGGCCGATCTAGACAAGTTTGTGGCTTCCCAACTCAATGCCTACGAGGAATCCGATGATCATGAGAAGTTCTCTTTCTCAATTAGCCATGATGAGGAGGATGTTTCTCGGCAGCATGAAGCTGCAAATGAGTTAGATCTTTGGAGCTTAACTAGATCATCCTTATCGTCATCAATGGATCCGCTATGCCACTTGTCGTCGGTATAATGTTTAGGCCATTGCCATAGACGCTTTTAATATATACTTTGTTGAATACAATAATAAGGTATGGTATAAATGATTTATAGTGTTTGAAGTCATATAAGACTAAAATATTTTAATGGATATATAGGAATAGAGAAGAGGAAAAACATTATTTCCACGATTACAGCATCCATGCAATATGTATATGTCTATGCATTATGGATCAATACATAAAAATCTTGTGATGTGCCCGGTCATATACTAATAAAATATATGTATACATCTTTTATTTTCAATGCACCATTGTTGATTTGTTAATCAGTGTATATGTATGTTTGTCTGTACGCGTGTGTGTATATATATATATATATAGGGGAGCTTTATTTTCAGAACCCTGTTAAGTGCGGGAACTGCGAGAACTCCAATTTTGCATTAGAAAACATGCATGTTCATATAAAACATGTATGTTTTCTTACATACACCTTAATACACATGCCTGCGTATTAAGGTGTATGTAAGAAAACATACATGTTTTACATGAACATGCATGTATTCTAATGCATAATTAGAGTTTTCGCAGTTCCCGCACTTAACATGGTTCTAAAAATAAAACTATTTTGCATTGATCTATTGCACTTAACAGGTTTTTATATGAACATGTATGTTATGCGTGTATTTGTATTAAGGCATTTGTAAGAAAACATGCATGTTTTATATGAACATGCATGTTTTCTAATGCAAAATTGGAGTTCTCACAGTTCCCGCACTTAACAGGGTTCTGAAAATAAAGATACACTATATATATATATATATATATATATATATATATATATATATATATATATATATATATATATATATATATATATGTTAGCATTACTTTCCTCTTCTACGTACTTTCATTCTAATCAAGCATGGTATAATTAACCCTTAACTAACTTTGACAATAGGGTGACATCACTACAAGAAAGTTGTCATTTAATTAGTCACCCTATTAGAAACGAGTCGCTAGTAGAGAAAATCTTAGTTAGTTCAAAAGCTGTCATAAAAGTAGAAAAAATATCAAAGTGAACAAGTATTCACGTTATATATTTACCTGCACATAAAAATGTGTAGTAATTGAAGGTGTCGTCGGTAACAACTTTTGAAAAAAAAAATAATAATAATAATAAAATAAAAATAAAGATATGAGCATACACTTTGACATTTATACCTCAAATTTTATCTAGAAAGGTGTCAATAAATCAAACCTAAAATCATAACCTTCTACACTTTTCAAAATTGTCACTAATATATAATATAGTGACTCTTATAATGTGTCACCGACACCTATGTCACTATTGATTTTTGTTTTTTTTTTTTTTTTTTTGTTTTTTTTTGAAGTTGTGACCATGCATTATATATAATTGTATTTACATTCTGAAGGTAACTTTTAAATGCCTCTAAAGCCGCAAAAACATATTCCTAAAACTGGATCATAGTGATATCAATTATTTGATTACGCAATGTAAATCTAATATTTTTATTCAGTTAGTGATACACGAGAGTATGACTAAATAACTACATATTAATTGTTAATTAAGTATCATAAAGATAGAATTAGTTGGATTGTATATCATTTTCACATAAACTAAAGAGTCAAAGATCTCCTATCGGAATGATGACGTCTCACCTTTCTTAGTAGTGTTGCATTAATGCTACATTCTATTTTTGGGTAAAAGGTCAACGACCCGGTAAATATATTACTCAAAAAAACATTTAAGTACAACGGATATGGGTGAATATCATATCTCAGCCCGTTACATAGGCGAAAAGCTTACATAACAAGATACTTCATATTTTCCAAACAAGAAAACAAAACCACTAACCACATGATAACAAACGACAGACAAAAATATAACTACTTCCTACGACCTTGGAGATTAAAGTCATACTTGGCCTTAAGAGCATCCAAATTCCCTGGAAGATCATAAAATTGCTTCGAATAATCATCATATTCATCAAACTCATCTTCACGCTCATGACCACCACCAAAGAGATTTGCTTATTCATCAAACGTGTTAAGGACCTCATCATCATCACTATCAGAAACCACAACCTGACCCACCTTTGAAAATGGGTTAACTCTCTTTGTGGAAGAGGTAGGCGGAACAGGAAGACCATCATCATCCATAAGAGTAGCTTTCCCATCAATAAGTAGCTTTTCAAGCTTATCAATTTTCTCAACTAGAGGAGGAGAAACTTCCTTAGTCCCCATTGAATCACTCACAAGCGGTTCTTGTGATGTAGTACTAGTCTTAATCGACTCATCCTCATTAACTTTCATTGTACGACTATCATCCACATCCTTGTAGGTGTCATTAGTAGGAATACCAAAACCATCTGTATCATCCATATTAAGCGCATCAAACTGATTAGATGTAGTGATCTTCGTACCACTGATACTAGCCACATCAGAAGCATTCTTCTTAGCAACAGCAACTTTCTTAGGTTCAGGAGGAGTCTTTTTGGGTTGGTAATGAAACTGCTTACCCACAACAGGTTTAGTAAAACCTCCTTGACCCGGCTTTGTTGAAACAACTTGCTTTCCCTTCTTCTTAGTGTTAACAGTCTTGAAACCATCATTGACATTCATAGTAGGTTGAGCAGGAGGCACCACAACTTTAGGACAATCCACCAAATTATGACCAAAAACCTTACACTTATCACATCGAGGCGGTTTCCATTCATATTCAACACGAATCTTCTCAATCGTCGAACCCATACCATCAAGTAAAGGTATCTCAACAGTGAGGCTTTCCCGAAGCACCTCATCCGATTTCACTTCAATCATACACCTAGCAAAACTACTCCGACCCCAAGATTCCCTGCACATTTGACTAGTAAAGGCATCTAACCTTTTGGGCCCAATCAATGTAGCAAGAAGACTAAGCCCGTCATCCGAGAACATAGCAAGAGGGACATCATGGAATTTAAGCCACACCGGAATGTTAGTCAAATCCTCTTTAAGCAGATTGGTATTCAATGTCCATGGTTTAAGAATAATTGGTACATTACGAATCAACCAAGGACCATTGTCAAGGACATCATCAACACCTTTATTCGAATTGAACTTAAAGAAGAAGAACCCCTTTGCATTCATCATTACCCTTTGTAACCCGTACTTTGCCCACACATTGCGTACATAGTAGTCAACAACAGGAAAAGCAAGGCGTTGTCCAAGAAAATACCCATACAACGTATTCTCAAACCTATTGTTTACCTCTTCAACCACTTTCATAGGAACAGACAAATCCACATCATTTGATATCTTGCTACATTCCAGCTTACGGAAATTAGATAAGTGTTTCTTAGGTTCATAGGAAGTAGCACTCGCATATGATGTAGACGGTAGCTTCAATTCATCCACACCAACCTTATCAGCACCAACAACCCCATGTGAATTCGTATCAACCGTTTCAGTACTAGGAGCATGGTAAGCAGCCCCATGTGAGTCATTTGTGGGAGATAAGCTCAGTTTTCCAGCCATATTAGCAACATTAACTCCATCACCATCATGAAGATTACAATCATTGCCATCATTAACCATTAAAGGAGAAGCAAGTGAAACCGGCTCCACTTGCTTAGGCACATCATAAGAGGAACTCAACACAGTGTTACTAGGAAACCCTTTTTCCAACTCTCTAGTCTGATCGACCAAACTAGGTACATTAACATTCATACTACCCTCCTTACTAGCAACCTTTTTTCCACTACTACTAGAAACCAGAAACCCCTTATTCATCTCGTACAAAATCCAATAACACAATCACCACCAACGAAGGAACCAATCATGCACAAATCAAACAGAAAGATAAAACCCTAATCGCAAGGGTTTAGAATCGTTAAGCCCCAAACTAACCTCCTCCCATGATTAAAGAATTCAGCAAGAATTTAGTTGATTCAAGGAAGGCTTATAAGGGATAAGAACCGTCTTAGAGAAACAAGAATAGATAGGATCGATCAAAGATCCCTAAGATCGGTAAAAAGCATAAACACGATTTTTGAAAGAACCCTAAAACGATCACTTGTGAATAGATCCAGGAACGATTTAATGTTAACTGAATAATCAAGGAAACAAAAAAAACATTAGAGGACGTTAGATAGGAATAGAAGAGATCGTAGATTTAGGGATGTTAGGAATCGCAATCACCAAAAATCGCCAAAGGGTTTATCTTATTAATGCTACATTCTAAAATCTAAATTGTATATATTCTACTTGTTGTAAAATTAAGAGTTTTGTTAACAATACCTTCTATAATTATAATTATTAAAATGCATTAATATAAATTAATAAGTTCATTAAACGTTATTTTTACACAAATGATAAGGTTTAATCATAACCTATAAGATAGTGGTTAGCAAAACCTTAAACTTAATTCTACATGTTGTAAAATTATGGTATATGATCCTTTGCGATTGATGAACTATGTTCACGTAAGTGCATGACCTTAATAGACCTTCACATACACTCGAATCGGGTAGCTAGGTTAAAGTAAATTGTTGTACTACAACCGATTGTTAAATATGTGATACCTCATTTAACAGAAGAGTTGCCACCCAGAAATTCTACATCATGCTACTTATTCTCCTACTTATCATTTATCATCCTATAAATTATGTGTCAATGAACTAGTTTATAAGGACCACTTTTACGTCTAAAAATAAATGATCGACATGCGACATTAAGAAGATAAATAAGAAGAGCTTCTTTAACTTAATACATTCCAACACGTAACTACAACTAATTAATGTTATAATTGATCTACCAACAAATAGTGGGACTTTGGCATAAGATCCTCTTTTTGGTCAAAAAATTTGACAACGTACGTAATTGTCGTTGAATAAGCTTCTATCGATGTAAACATTCTTAAAATAAGAATTTTAAGTATTTCAGTTGCAAGTTTATTTCTTTTAGATTTACGTCTACAATTAATTAGCTTCATGGTTAATTAAATTAGATGAATGCGAGGAAAAACGTATCCAAACAAACACAATTAGAATAAGAACAAGAGCAAAAACAAGAAAGAAATTACACAAAAGATAGCCGAGTCCAATAAAATGACCAACGTTTTTTTTTGATCGTATAAATGCCAACTTAGATAGAGCATAAAAGATCACTACATAAGCAGTACATAAATCCTGAAATAAGGACCAGTCGATTTGAAAAGATATACAGTGAAGAACCCATGTGAAGATTTGTTCTGTAGAATTTATGACGGATACAAAAGTAAGTAAATAACTGTAGTCTATATATATATATATATATATATATATATATATATATATATATATATATATATATATATATATATGTGTGTGTGTGTGTGTGTGTGTGTGTCATTTTCTTAAATGTGACAAATTAATACGAGTCATGATCATGGCTAGCATCGAGATACAAGGGAGCAATGTTGGCCCATTACAAAGCCAATTCGGGTCGGTACCACCAACTATTCATATTTATCGTGCATGTCAAACAGTATAGCTAGTGAGATGCAATGTATATCATTATTTTTAAGTCTTAATTGTAACCGGGTGATAAACATACTCTAGTGCGAAATGGGTAGTTTGTTGTTGGAGTGGGGTGACATAGGAATCAGCACTTTTGATTCGTGTTGGATTATCGGATAGCATATGGGAAAGCCCAACCCATGAGCATGAAAAGGATAAGAGTAACGTCAAACCATGCAGCATATAAAGTAAACATTTGACCAAGTCAATATCCCATCCATGAACCATATATTAGTGTGGTTCCCAACCTAAAGACCCCAGAGAGAGAGACCCACATGAGCCACTCAGCCATTGGTAATCGAGTGTTGTCATTGGGGGTTGTACATGGCCACGTGAATTCAGTCAGTGATTAGTGCATGTAGCTTAATATGATATGCATGTGGTCTCATGTAATATTGGATTCTTGTTATTAAATTATAGTTCATGTACCTCATGGCTTCTGCTATATCACTATGGACGGTCTTTGGATTCTTACGCAACATACACTAATTAAAGAAATGATGCTAACCTCATTGGACAGTTAAACCAAACCATCTTACCACCACCTTTTTTGTTTAAATATGTACTTCTAGCTCCCACCATATCCTAGCAACCAACTTCATTCCATTCCATTTTATTTCATTTTTTCAGTACACCATGGGAAGGAAAGGAAGTGGTTCATGGTTTACAGCGGTTAAGCGAGCTTTTAGTCCAAATAAGTCCACCAAAACACAAGGTGAAGAAGATCTTGATCAAGATGATGACAAGATCTTGCACAAGAGGGATCCTAAGAGATCAAGGTGGTTGTTTCGAAAATCGTCAAATAATCTTGTCCAACAACAAACAACTCAAGTGAAGGATAAAACATCAAGTAATGATGTTATTCATGTTCCTCAACCTAAACAAGCTAACATTGATCTGGCTGCAGAGGACGAAAAGCGTGCCATTTTAATGGCAGCCGCTACGGCTAAAGCAGCCGAAGCTGCTGCCACAACGGCCCATGCAGCGGCTGAGATTATTCGTCTCACCACGCATAGGCCGTCTTCTATTTCTGTCAAATACCATTTTGCTGCCATTCTCATTCAGACATCTTTTCGCGGCTACCTGGTACTAATCTCATCCTTTCTTTCCATCACCTTAGTTATTATCCGTATTTTCATGTCAGATTAGTCATTAAACTTCCTAAAATCGTTACATTTTCGCAATTTATATGACAAAAAACAGTCGAAAAAACGACAATAAAATTTGTTAACTAAGTTTATGAGACCATCTTTATTAGTTATTTTATGACATTGTTCACATGTTATAGCTCTGAAGTTTCTTTGTAATGGCCCATACTTGTTTCAGTCTTTGTATAAAGCTAGAATTTCCTAGGTATTATGTTTCCGTACATATGATCCTCATATATTTCAAGAGAATAAAACTTTAATCAACATTGAGTAGCTAGTTATGTTAGATTTGAAATATGAACAAGCAAACAAAAAAAGTAAAGTGATCATCATAAAGGCTTCTGTTATATGATATCGTACATGGTGCAGAAACTCACGTGGCAGGGCACAAAGTAATAAAAATGCATAGATTCCATTTTACTATTAAAGATAAGAAAACAATACTATCAGATATAATACTGTTCACTAAAAATAATATCAAAAGTAACATGGATTTTTAATCCATATTGCAACCATGTGGGTTGTGCACGATAACTAAAGACAAGCAACAACGGTCTTATATAACGTTAACACCTTCAAATAATAAATCTTTTTTTAGTTTCGTAACGTGATGACACTGTCATTAGGTCAGTGATTATTGGAACTATGTTTTAAAACATGTATTATAACTTTTAACCTTATTTGTCGTTTAAAAAAGTCACGTGACAAACATTAAACTCAAAATTTCACCACCGTTTGTGGGCCGATATATTGTATATAGTATTTTTTTAATAAGATGATTTTGTTTTTAGGCACGACGAGCATTACGTGCATTGAAGGGTATAGTGATGCTTCAAGCTGTGATTCGAGGTCAGAATGTGAGGAAGCAAGCAACCATCACTTTAAGGTGCATGCAAGCACTTATTCGAGTGCAAACTCGTATACAAGATCAACGATCCAGGCTCTCACACGATGGTGGTAGAAAGTCTACCATGTCTGAAAACACAACTTTCTGGGAGTCAAAACACCTTCAAGACATAAGACAAAGGAAGTCCATGGTACGTGTACCAACCCATCTGATATTAATAACTAATAAGTCCGTATAAGCCTTAAGTTGTAGGCCACGAAGCCTTAAGTTGTAGGCCACAAAGCCTTAACTATTTGGGTGTCAAAAATTTCGTTTTTCTAAAAAAAAAATGTCGTAAATATGCCACGTGTAACTTTACCGTCGTTTAGAGGTCAATGAACGAGTCTACTACTTTGGGCTTGAGGTGTAACAATAACATTTACCAATTTTGAATACAGTCTAGAGATGGAAGTTGCATCCCAGATGACTGGAGTGATAGACCGCAGACTCTTGAAGAGCTTGATGCCATATTGCAGAACAGAAAGGTATATATGAACTTGTACCATGATCAAGCTCTATTATCTATAGTCACGTACGTTTCGTGAAACTAATGAGATTTTGTATTAAGATGCAGCTAAATAACAGAAACCCGTCTACTATGGATGAACAAGAACTTGAAGAAAGCGCTAGTTGGTTAGATAGATGGATAGAGGCAAAGCAATGGGAACACCAGAGAAACTGCAACAGGGTTTCTTTAGACAGAAGGGACTTCATAAAAACAGTTGAAATGGATAGTTCAAGGCCTAGTTCTCGCTCGGGTACTAGTGTTTACAGATTATCACACCATGGTTCACATTACATCCCCAACTCACCAAGTCGAAGGTCAAGTTACACTCCATCGACTGGTTATCAACCCATCACACCATCTCCAATCAAGACAAGGCCGTTGCAGATACGGTCAGCAAGTCCACGTTTATTAAAAGAGGAAAGAAACTACTTGAATTCAAACATACATAGCCTAAGGTCAACCCCGAGGGCTATGGGGGCTTTGAGTCGTTACAGCACTTGTACAAACGACATGGCAGTACCTAACTACATGGCTGCAACTGAGTCAGCTAAAGCAAAAATACGGTCACAAAGCACACCTAGACAGAGACCAGGGACGCCCGAGAGGGAACGAGTGGGGTCAGTGAAGAAAAGATTAGCGTATCCCATCCCAGACCCATGTGACAACGGCAGTGAGGCTCATTATTATGATTATGGTCACAACTTAAGGAGTCCAAGCTTCAAGAGTGTACAAGTAGGTCATGTTGGTATGGGCCAGCAATGGTACTATGCAGATAGCATCACTGGTGGTGAAATGTCACCATGTTCTACTACTGATTTAAGAAGGTGGCTAAGGTGAGTGTGACACATGCATCTAGTTTAGTTGTTGGTTGATCTGATCGAGTAGTGAATTTCATATCTTAAGTATTTAATGTATTCTCTTTATTGTTTCCAACTACCATGACATATTGATCATGGGGATGCTATAATATGAAGCAACATGAGCCAATCATCAATAACATTAGAATTGATTAACATTAGTAAAGTGCAATACATAATTCATTAGCGTTATCTTTAATGAACAATGTATGACAATTGACAAGTATTAATTGAACTCCAATTTAAGCAGAACACGCTTTTTCCATTTATTTGAATCAAACCTGATTCAGGTTCACCTAATAAAGCTAAGCTCTTGGTCATGGCTGCCACTATTTTCGTACAAGGTGCTAGTAGTTGTACTATTACTATGCCCATGAGGAGATGGCAAGTTCAATGGCCCTTTCATCGTACTAGCAATCCCTAGGCCCAATGCTTCACCTAATGGTCCACCAGGTGGTGAACTCATCCAAGAAGCCTGGTTCAACCACTGGTTATGTGATTTCAAAATATCCGTATTTCCTACATCCAAACTTTGGACGTTGTCATCATCTATCCCTCCACTGCATTGCATCGACAATGTAAGAGAACAGTTGTCTCCTTCCCCACTTCTTGACCAAGCATCAATAAAGTTCTGCCTCCTTGCGCCGATTGATGCATCAACAAATGAACTACTAGTGGTATCTAATGAATGATTTCCCTCAAGTTCGTTAGGAAAAATGTGGGTCCTTTTCGATCCTACTTTAGGTGAATTCATTGATTGCTGAAGTCGTTGGCTGGATGTAGACACAGGCATGGTGGCACTCTTCATAAACCATTCAGTACACCTTCACTCATAAAACAGACACATATATCTATAACATAAACACTCTCCATCACATTAAATTGCATGAAACAAACACATAATTAAATAAGTGAAACTCGCTATTATTGGTACCTGGAATTTTGATATGAAGTGGGAGCACTCGGAGTAACATTCAGGGCACTAGTGGTGGTAACGTTGGTGTTGTGGGATTGGATTTCCACAGGCTTTCTTGAACGAGGTCTAGTCTTATGTGAATGGCGTTCACAATACTTCTGGTCCGGTATGATATCCCTTGAACAACGCCATTTCTTTCCATCAGTTCGTCTACACCGCCATGGCTCTGGATCCGACCCACTTGAAAACCTCAAGTCCATGACTCCCTCTACAGTGCCCAAAATTGTAGCAACAACAAAAAGAAGAATCTAAAATTAAAACAATTATTTTGAGCACAAAAGCACAGTACTGAACAAGTTTGGCTAAACTCACAAACTAAAGAGGAAAAAAAAAAAAAAAAAAAAAAAAAAAAAAAAAAAAACACAAAACACAAAACACAAAAAATGTATGTGGCTTGGTCCATTCATGTGATCGGCTCATCGGCCTATATCCAAGGGCAAGAACTATCTCTTTTAATTGTCTCAAAATGTACTACCTGTCCTTGAGGACGAGCAAAAGTGGGCGAGCACTCACAGCCACGAAATTCAAAAGGCCCCCAAATAGTGTTATGTTTAACAATATCACATGAACTACATAATGAATTTATAGTGATATCAAAAATACCTTTAGAGCAAATTGACTACCAATATTTCATTGAATATTTTGCATCAAAAAAGCTACTCCGTCCGTCCCATAATTATAGTCCACTGTTGACTTTTGAAGTATTTAGTTTTCAACTTTGACCTTAAATATATTTATTTATGTTATATATTACTTGATGCAAAACATATGAATTGATTGAGTTTTAAATGTATTTTCCATTGATATAACTTTTATCAAGTATTAGATAACACAAATTAAAATATATAAAGTCAAAGTTGCACAACGAAGACTTAAAAAGTCAACAATGGACTATAATTATGGGACGAGGTAGTAATAGAGAGTGTCGCTTTTTACGTAAACAACTTGCATTGTCTCTTCTAAAATCGTGACATCTTTTACAGGCCCTATTTTGATTTTCGAATAGGGCCTCCAAAAAGTCCAGGACTGCCCGCTAATCTTACAACTTTTTTTTAACAAACCTAATCTTAGTACTTAAGAGCTCTCAAATTAGAGTAAGGTCAAAATTTCAAAATCTATTGGGTTGCCAACTAAGGGAATGAAATGAAAATATTTAAAAAAGATACTGTACATGGTAAATAGTAAAAAAAAAGAATAAGAAAGTGTACTGTTGGACTGAGTGGATAGAAGGTTTGCAGGAACAGGTATAGAAGCCGTAATGTACTTGTAGATCATCGTCTGCCTCTCAAGTTCTTGCCACTGAGCCGCTGTAAAAATCACTTTACCACTATCTGACCCTGATCATGTTTTTCACAAAAATATATAAATATAAATCTATGTAAATCTGACACAAAGTATAAAGTATCAAGTTCCTAAAAATACCTGTAGTAGGGATACTCATTTGGTTACCAAAGATTGCAGCACCACCAAAATGGCTATGATGTTGGTCATTTTGGTAATATGGTATGAAACTAGTCATCCTGTTATCATAAGGGTAAGATGATATTGTTTCTTGCATGGCCACTCCCACTCCCACACCACCATCAGCCTCCAAGAATGTCGCCGCAACCGCTTTACCAGAATCATCATAACCACGATTGCTTGTGTCTCCATGCCCCATTTTCATTACAAGAAGTTACAAATGCTAGATAGAAGTAAAAAATGTCTAAGAGGTTTTAATGGTTCCCATGATTCCTACATTCACCCTCAACTAGAACAAGGACAAACAATCCAAACAAAAAAGGTTACAAATCTTGGTCCCCCTATTCTGTCCCTCTCTAAATTATTTGTGTGACAAAATCATAAAAAGATATAGATTATTTGGAAGTGTTCATTTGAAAAAAAGGTCACGTTACTTTCTTTTATAATAGGTGTGTTCAAATATATGAAAAAGATAGTGTCACAAACAAAGTTTAATTGGTGTTTAAACAGTCAACTCGAGAAACAGTCAAATCTAGAACTAGGTAAGCTATGTCACTTTGACTTTGTTATTGAATGTTTGCATGGAAGAGGTTACAAATGCATTGTTGGTTGTGACTGTGAGATTAGAGGGTAACATAGGCTGTAAGTTTTAGAGTATGACGTGGTAGTTTTTTTTGGAGATAAGTCACTATCAGCCATTTGCTATTTTTGGGCGTCGGGAAAGAGGGTCACTGAGTTTTCGTGTCTAAGGACCACAATTTATGTCAGCATTTTTACCATTTAGACCTCACCTTCTACCTATTTATACATCTATCTTGTTCTATAGAACTATAGAAGTGTAGCTAGATACACTTTTGTGTGCATTGAGACATGTTGCAATTTATTAATGGCCTTGTGTAACATACTTGAAAATGATAACATGTAAATAGTTAAACGTGGCCCATGAAAACATTTTTTTTAAAATTATATAAAAGACCATTTTAACTTTGTTGAAGTGAATTAAAAGATGACATAACATAAACTAACACAAAACAAAAGGTCAGTTTATAAGAGCCAACAAAAAGTGTTGCATGCTGGCCGATTTTTTATTTGTATTTATCTTTTAAAGTTTGCTACACCTGGTAAATTTATTACTTAAAAAATAGTTAAGTACGTAGGATGTGAGTAAATCTCGCATCACATCCTTTTACATAGACAAAAAATAAACGCATCATTCATGTTTCAAACCAAAACTATCATAAGAATGACAAACCAAACTTATGAAAAACTACTAGATAAACTACTTACGTATAGTGTGACCACGGATCATAACTGTCACATAATGCTAATTGTTCGTCCGTTAAATCTTAACACTCATCATCATCATATAGGTTATCATTATAATCATCTTTCTAATGCTCGTATAAGCTCTTTCATCCCGGTTCCTCCACCACTTTTCGAAAGAGGGTCACTGAGTTTTCGTGTCTAAGGACCACAATTTATGTCAGCATTTTTACCATTTAGACCTCACCTTCTACCTATTTATACATCTATCTTGTTCTATAGAACTATAGAAGTGTAGCTAGATACACTTTTGTGTGCATTGAGACATGTTGCAATTTATTAATGGCCTTGTGTAACATACTTGAAAATGATAACATGTAAATAGTTAAACGTGGCCCATGAAAACATTTTTTTTAAAATTATATAAAAGACCATTTTAACTTTGTTGAAGTGAATTAAAAGATGACATAACATAAACTAACACAAAACAAAAGGTCAGTTTATAAGAGCCAACAAAAAGTGTTGCATGCTGGCCGATTTTTTATTTGTATTTATCTTTTAAAGTTTGCTACACCTGGTAAATTTATTACTTAAAAAATAGTTAAGTACGTAGGATGTGAGTAAATCTCGCATCACATCCTTTTACATAGACAAAAAATAAACGCATCATTCATGTTTCAAACCAAAACTATCATAAGAATGACAAACCAAACTTATGAAAAACTACTAGATAAACTACTTACGTATAGTGTGACCACGGATCATAACTGTCACATAATGCTAATTGTTCTTCCGTTAAATCTTAACACTCATCATCATCATATAGGTTATCATTATAATCATCTTTCTAATGCTCGTATAAGCTCTTTCATCCCGGTTCCTCCACCACTTTTCGAAGAGTTTATACCCTTAGCACTTGTCGATGCCATAAATTTCACTGTTTCATTATCATCCTCTTCCACATCATTCTCGCTCAATATACTCATTATCCAAGTTAACAACTTTAACATTCTCATTGTCACTATTCGAGTTAACTTGATCACTAGAAGCAATCCCAACATTATTTTAACCATATTAAGAACATCAAACGGGTTTGAAGCCGCAATTTTTGTACCACTTGAACTAGCCACATCACCCATAGGTTTCCAACTAGACTTATTATCCCTAACCATATTAGAATTCATATCTTTCGATTTGGCCTTCTTATTATCCGTCTTCTTTGTAGTCATGTTTTGAACAGGTCTGTAGACAAGACTAGACATAGGACCAACTTGTAAACCTCTAACAACTTGCCTTTGTGGTTTCGGATTCATTGTATGTGTATTCACATCGGATACAATTCTCTTAGGACATTGGTTCCCACCCATACTCAACACAAATAGAATGCAAGATATATCAATTGTCTTTAATTTTTGGCACAACCACAACAAGATTATCTTTCAATTCAACATCAGCATGTAGATCAATCATAGTTCTCGCGAAACTGGAGAGAACCCATGATTCCATACGCATTGAGGCTGTATAAGTATCTAACTTCAATGGGGTACCAAGTTTTGTAGCAATAGCACTCAATCTATCCTCCGTGAATGCCGTGATAGAGACATCATGGAGTTTAACCCAAACTGGCACACTCTTCAAGTCTTCCTTAGACGCATTCGTCATAGGAGACCACTTGCGAAGAATTAATGACACATTACGTATCATCTAACAAGAAAGTCGTTACTAACCTTAGAAGTCATGACATCCTTAACATAATCATCATTGTTCGAATTAGTATGTATACTAGGTTCCATAGTCGAATCAACATGTATATCACTAGCAGTAACCTTATTAACATTACTCTTGTCCTTAGCTGAACTAACAGCAATCACACCCTTCTTTTGTTTAATACCTCTCCCTTTAAAACCCAAGAAACTTCTTTCCATGCTTAATACATACAAGACAAAAAAGCCCTTACAAAAACCAACCAATATACCACCAATACCCGGTCCAAAAATCACAGCCAAGACACATCTAATAATAATAATCAATACGAAGTGCAGTAGCAACACCGGCGCCAAAGACAAACCCAAAAAATCGACCACATTCCAAACAGCAAGAATATGATTTAATAGTACCAAGGATCGATTTAGGTTTTGCAACAATTCAATGAACAACACCAAAATACCAATAGATGTTCACCTTAAGTTTTATTGAAAAAATTAGCCACACGAAGGATTAAGTGAGACATTAAAAGCTTGATATAGAACGATTATCCAATAAACTAAGGCTACCACAATCAAATAAAACAATTAAGAATCCAACACAAGCAACGAACAATAAAGAAATCGATAAAAACCGATCAGGGGTTTTTATCCAAAAGTCGCCCCTGTGGATTGAGTTTTTCTTTATTTGGTCTAAAGAAAAAAGAAACTAATGTTGATTTCCCAATTGTGAAATTCACATTTGACTTTCCCAAATGTGAAATTCTTGAGCATAACACATTTCATATATGGTTACCCAAAGAAACACCTTCAATATGATATTTCATATTATATAGACTTTAAGCTTAATATCGATTCGTTTCTAGCTAACCACATCAACCAAAACGTTCATGTACCTATGCGTTACCAAAACTATTTTCCATTGCTTTTCATATTAAACACAAGTTATAATTAATATTATTATTATTTTAAATGAAAATTTTCCCTAACTACAAATAAGATCAATTCTAGTCCCACTATTATTTTGAAAACACTCAAGTATCGTTAAACAAAATACATATTTATAAAATTTATTACTTATGTCTTCTGACATCAAACATGATAATTGAAAAAAAAAATGCCAACAAAAGAGAAAACATGCAAAAAATTAAACGTAACAACAACAGTACATAATCTCACCCTTTGCAAAAAAGAAAAAAAAAAGTACATAATCTCACCGTAGTCGAGTATAAGACGATAAATCATGACCAAACTATTTTAATGTCCCTAAAAGAAGGCTACTGCTCCAACAAATAAAGCATTGGTATAAGTTGCCGGTTAGGATTTTCTAGAATTGTTTCGATCGTATGTGTATTTATTGTTAATATATGGACCTCTTATGATGGCTCTAACAAGTGAATTTAGGTTTGGTGAGCGAGAGTTAAACAACTTACGTCGAAGATCACAAGATATGTTATTAGGATGTTTGTTAAAAGACGGTTGGGACGAATCCCTACCATGTATGGCATTTTCATTGGATTATCACCTAATATGTAGTCAATTTGTGTTTTTGCTTGAACTATAAGGGTTTGTGCAGTGATCTTTGAATCGCCACAATAAACATGTGTGTTGTTCAAGTCAAGGGACTTACCATACATTAGCAAGAGAAAGGAAGAGGTTGTTGTGTACTCGCGACTGCTTTTGTCTTGTTTGTGCAATAATAACCCTCCTGTAATGCAATCGAAAATATGTCTTAATCTTATTTGCTCCAATATTAACCCAATGGCTAAACTTCTAAAACTTGATTACCAAGCATCTGACTATGCTACTATAGTG
>JARVZY010009522.1:0-29791 GCA_030686995.1 Artemisia argyi
TTTACTCAAATATAGTGTATCATGACTAATACGACTAACCATGTGCAAATGGCATTCCGTCAAGTATTAGTGGGACAGGAGGTCAATCCTTAACAGGTTTCGAAGCTGTTCACTATATTCGCGCTCACATAACAGTGATTAATGGCTCATGATTGAGGGACTTTATAGCGATAAGGTAACTTAGGCAATATCAAGGTAATAATGGGATCATTCAGGCTAACATCATAAAATCAAGTATCATACCACAGTAATCAATTTGGAAACAGTATCATCTGAGTATCAGTAATTTGTTTAAGTATTTCGCCAGTAACATATGTATATCACATACCACAATAATCGAATTGGAAACATTATCATATGAGTATCAGTATTTCATTCAAGTAATTCATCAGTAAAATATATGTATCACATACCACAATAATCAAATTGGAAGCATTATCATATGAGTATCAGTATTTCAATTAAGTATTTCGTCAAGTATTGTATATATCACATCTTAAATTATAAACCATATCAGATAATTATTAATAAGGAAATTGATTTGAATCATGTAATTTATTCATATACTTATCAAATTATCAAAGTATATGTAAGCATGTTCTCCCCCAATGAGTTAAAAACAAGTATTGGAAATGGGGCTATGACTCACCTTGATTGATACGGGAATGATGAAAAGTAAAGTAGGATGAGATAGGTTGTGTAAAAATATTGTATGCTTGTTAAGTCGAATTGAGTTTTAAAGGGTCCTTTTGTTCGCGACCTGGAACTATTTTCTGGGTAAAAAGACTTAGAAAAATTTTAAGTGTTTATGATATGTACGAGTTTTGCAATTCACTTTGGTCGATTTAGAAGGTCGAGATGCGATTATTTTTACAAGTTATCTTTATGAAAGTTGTAGCTAGTCATGGCGTCTATGAGGTCGTGTAAAAATATGACATGCTTGTTACGCTAAATTGTGAGATAAAAGACTGTTTTATAAGTGACTTGGGACAAATTTTTACTTAGTAAAAGACTTAGTTAAATTTGTATGTTTTTCTCATTTTTAACGTGTGAATCAAAGTTCCAAATGGGTTTCGATTTTAAGTGTAACAATAATAATAACGTGAAGTGAGAATGTTTTGTGGTTTCTAGGCCTTCCACAAGGGAGGCAACCACATTTTCGTGTTCTAATGATAAATATAGTACGTAAAAATAATTATGAATTATATACGTTCGATAATAATGAATATAAGAAGCATGGCGATATAATAACGTAGGAAACGAATTGAAAAGGGAGCGTGAGGACTTACAACACTTCTAGGGTGGTAGAGAGTCGAGAGTGATGAAGGAAAACACACGGGGAAAACACAACTCGCCATAACCATTTATACGATATATATATATATATATATATATATATATATATATATATATATATATATATATATATATATATATATATATATATATATATATATACCCTATATTTCGAATAAGCTTCCAACAGAGAACGTGGGTACTTCTGGTCTTCTTGGGGTTTCTAAATGATGAAAAGGGACTGAGAATCATGCAAGGGAGTGGTGTGGGAGAGGTGGTGATGAAGAAGGGAGTCATACATATATAATAGTATACGTACGAGTTATATTAAGTTTTCAAAACATTCACACATGCTCTAACTATTGAGAGTCAGAGATGTTGGGATATTATTTGAGTTTGTACTGTTTTAAGATGACTTTAAGAGTTGTGAGAGTGAAAGAAGGCAAATCGGAATTGAGTTTGTAATATATACGTCGACTAGAACATATATACTTACACAATTTGGAAAATAGTGTAGAACTTGATCCATAGCTGATGAAACATGTTTACTAACATGAAAACATGATGGAATAATTATTAGGATCAAGTAGAAACAATCCGGGTTTAAAATGGCTGAGTTTGGAATTTTTATATGTGTCGAATGGGTTGGATTTTGGCCAAACACTTTGCCTCTATTAAACGTATCAAACGTTCGTCTTAGAAGCTAAAATTTGGCGTCCTAATTCTTTGGCGGGTAGACAATTAGGAGGTACAAAAATATGTATACGTTGTGTTTAGAAATCAAAAAATACAGAGGCGTTTTGGAGGGGATCTGGTCGACTGGAAATGAAAATAAAAGGGAAGTTGGGCCCTTGGAGTGGGCTGATGAACAGTGCGCAGAAAAAGAAGTTGGGCTGGATTTTATTAAGGGCCCGATTAGTTGTATTTAGTATATAATTTAGGATTAGTGACTTTTTAATGTTTTGTTAAACGTGTCGAGAACTTGTTTCGTCGTTTGGTAATTTTTGTGATAATGTTTTCGTGTCAAAATAATATAATAAAGAAAACTTTAAATTTTTCCGTAAAAATGGTGATTAAAATAAATGACGGAGATTAATATATAATTAAACGTTGTTAATTATATGATTTTTGCGAGGTTTTACACATATGACCCACCATAGATCTCCTAGACACCATACTAACCACTACCATAACCTAACACTCACTAAATCCCTTGCTCTTTTAAAATCAGAAAACGCAGAATTTTTAGGTACATTCACCCACATGAAATCACGATAATTAAAGCTCAAAAACTCACACCAAAAATTTACCATGGTCTCTCATAATCATACAAGCTAATACCAGAAGGCCATGGACCAATAACACACACAAGTACTCAAAAGAAAATCAAACTTGTCAACTATCCAAATTTGAATCTGAACGCACACCAAAAAGTTTTAATTATAATAAAATACTTCTACAAGTTTTTATCGCGAATCCTTTTCGTGGTAGTCTAAGATAACCTAAGACTTAACTATTCCAGAAGGGCTAGTCTAAATACCACTTTTACAACCACAATTCATTCTCAAACTTTTACCCAAATTCTGTCTCGGTTTGACAGCTTTGACACCTTAACAAAGAAAAATCAAAAGACCAACTTCCCGACCTTGAAATCAATCGTGGCTGGACTTTTTGGAAAGCTCTTTTATTATAATTGAATTTAGACCAAAAATTCGTAACCTAACTCTTCACCATCTGTTAATTACACTCACATCTTTACAACCATAGTTTTCTGTCCAAACCCTAACACATAATCTAACGTGTTTTACACTCAATTCCCTTAACCAATTACCATACTATCATCAACTAATGATCCTAATATGTTTTACTTCATTAATTTACAGAAGTATATAAACCCTAGATTCCATCATAATCAATATTACATGAATCATAACAATAATTTATTAATTACATGAAAACTAGTATTAAAAATATACCTTGATTTTGGTTTTAGCTTCAAAATCAAAACCCTAAATTTTTCTCTTGTTTCCCCCTCCTTGGTTGACCGTACATCAAATAAAAAGGGGGGGGGGGGGAGTCTTTAATTTTGTATTTATAATTATTTTGGATAACCCTTAAGGCTTAGAGTTGTATTTGATATCAAATTTGGTTTCTTTTTTTCCCCTTATCCTTTTATTCGGCCGCCCCCTATATGTATATATTTATTTTTATTTATTTTATTAAATTTATTTATTACACTCAAAACCTCATACTTTTCATATTTTATGTATTCCCATATCGAAACCTAACGTCTTTCGAGATAAACCTTAATTTTACGACAAACCGAAAAATAATCATTTTCAAAATAAAGTTTCCAAAAATAGAATTTCACAGTCTATAAACATTTCTCATGAAAACAACCTTCCTGTAACTTACTAACGCTCAAATACTTGAACGAAGACTCGTTACGCAAAACCACAAAACACCAAATATACATAAGTCATTTCTACACCACAAAGGTGATCAAAATGAACTTTCCCAAAGTCAACATTTCCAAATATCACAATGACAACCACAACGCAAAGGGATTTAGTGCTAACTCAAGTACTAATCACACAATATCATACAATAACACACATATACCCATATATCTACCCAAACCACACCAAACAAAGTTAGATAACTCAAGGCTATAAGTCTAACTAACCTGCTAAAACCACGGTTGTTACAATTTGCTTGATTGTAATCTCTCCTCCTGTCTGTGTAACTTCTATCCCAAGGTAATAAGCTAATAATCCTAAGTCGCTCATTTCAAATTTTTCTTCCATCTGAGATTTGAACAAGTCTATTTCCTTTTTTGGAGTGCCCGTGATTATCAAATCATCTACATAAACTCCAACTATAACTGTATAAGTCTTGCTTCTCTTCGTGTAAACTGCTTGTTTGAGATTACATTTCTTAAAGTCTAATTACTTCAAGGTTTGATCAAGTTTCACATTCCAAGATCTTGGTGCTTGTCTTAAGCCTTACAAAGCTTTAGTAAGCTTGTAGACTTTCCCTGAGTTTCCTTGTTGAATAAATCCTTCAGGTTGTGTAACATAAACTTCTTCCTTCAAATCTCCATGTAAAAATGCTGATTTTACATCTAAGTGATGTACTTGCCAACCATGATATGCTGCTAATGCTAATATCAACCGAACTGTTTATATCCTAGCAACTGGTGTAAATACTTCATCAAAGTCTATTCCTTATTCTTGTATATAACCTTTTGCTAATAATCGTGTCTTATATTTGATGGGAGGTGATACTTACACCACATTTTTTGATTATTTCACCACAATATCACATCATTAATGAACAAGTTACAATATGGTATATGCATAAGTGTGGTGTGTGCATCAAAAAGTGTGGTGTAAGTATCAGTTCCCATATTTGATGATCTTTCCTTTTGCATCCCTCTTGGTCTTATAGACCCATTTTAGTCCTATTGCTTTCTGATCTGTAGGCAAATTTGTAAGAGTCCATGTGTGATTCTTATTAATTGAATCCAATTCTGCTTCCATGGCCTCAATCCATCTCTTATCTATCGATGCTTCCTTATAGTTACGTGGTTCTTCTTCCGTAAATAATAGACTTTCAGTCTCAACTACACGTGCATTCTTATATATTTCCTTTATCTCTTTGAAACCTCGTACTGGTGTATCATCAAATCTATGTTCTGAGCTTTCTGGTGAGCTCAAAGTAGCTTCTTCTTCATCTTCTGAGTGAGGGTCGTAAGTGTATGTTGGTGGTGTGATTAATGAGTCTGGATCTGGTATTGGATTCGGTTCCTGATACGTAATATCATTGTTTTCTACGTTGACTGGTGTAGGATTTTCATTGTCAACTTCGTCTACCACAAAACTAGCCCAAAATGTGTCTTGTGTACTCATATCCTCTCCATCTTTATTCCAATCCCACGGTTTCGTTTCCATAAACTTTACATCCCTGCTAATATGTTTCTTCGTTCCTATTGGATCATATAACCTACATGATTTTGATCCGTAAATCATTGGTATGCTTCTATCATCCAGCTTTTTCAAGTGAGGTATCGTTATCTTGGAATAAGTTGTGCATCCGAATATTCTTAGGTTTTCCAGGTTCGGTTTTCTGTTGTAAAGTGCCTCAAATGGTGTTTTATCTACCAGGGCTCTTGTAGGTACCCTGTTGAGTATGTAAATGGCGTGTTTACCTACTTCCGCCCAAAAACATAAAGGTAACTTCATCGCTTTCATCATACTCCTCGTAGTTGATAATATTGTCCTATTTCTTCTCTCCACTACTCCATTTTGTTGTGGTGAGTATGGTGCTGTCAACTGTCTTGCTATTCCATTCTCCTTATAGTATTGGTGAATTCATTGGATGTAGATTCACCTCCTCTATATGTTCTTAGCATTCTTAACTTCATTCTCATCTCCATTTCAATATGTTGTCTAAATTCCTTGAAAGTATTAAATGCCTGATCTTTCGATGTCAGAAAGTAGACCCACATGAAACGTGTACAGTCGTCTACTAATAAAAAAATGAGTTTCTTTCCAGAGTGCGTGGCTGGACTTATGGGACCACAGAGATCTCCATATACAAATTCCAATGGGTTCTTCGATATGAATTTAGCTTGATTTGGAAATGGTGTTCTACTGTGTTTTCCTAATAAACATGCATCACAGTCCTGCATGATTTATTCTTGGTATTCCTTCTACTAGACCCTTTCTTGTCATCTTGTTGATGTCGTCAAAGTTCAGATGACCTAATCTAGCGTGCCATAACCACGCTTGGTTGTCTACATTAGCTAAGAGACAAATAGGTGCTTCTAATTGTAATTTAATACTGTAAAGTCGATTCTTGGATCTTTCTACTTTCATCAACAACTTCTTATTCTTTTCATACAAAGTCAATTTGTTTCCATTCATGATGATCTTACAACCTATCTCCGTAAGTTGTCCTAGACTAAGTATGTTGCTCTTGAGGTTTGGAATGTAGTAAACATCCGAGACTATCTTTTGTTCTTGGTTCCTACATCCTAACAATATAGAACCTCTACCCTTTATATCTATGTACGATCCATCTCCAAAACGAACGCGTCCAGATATGCTTTCGTCAATATCCTTAAAATGACTCTTGGTTCCCGTCATATGGTTACTTGCACCATTATCTAAATACCATATGCTATCATTTGTTATAGCATATTTTCCGAGTTGAATTTGTCCTTCGTTCAACCAAACTTCTTCGTGTTCAGTTTCGTGTGTAGTCATTAACAGTGATGGTTCATCCTCTTCTAAGATAAGGTTTGATTGTTCCTGAGTTGTCGATGGTTTTCTGCAGCCTTTCTTAATATGTCCAAGTTTCCCACAATTGAAACATTTTACCTTTCTTATATCCCACTTATGTCTATTCTTATTTGACTTATCTTTGTGATTTGAGCTTTCTTCATTCGAGTTATTTTTATTTCTATTACTATGCGAGTTTCCTTGTGAGAAGTTTGATCTACCTCCGCGTTTGGTATTTCGTCTTCCTTTTCTAGAGTGTTCACCTTGTGTGAATAATAAATTCTTCTGGCTTTCAAGTTGTCCTCCCTTTCGGAGTTTTAACCTTTCCTCTAATGCCTTAAATTTTCCTGTGATCTCATCTAAGGTAATGTCGTCGAGATCATTCGTTTGTTCTATGGATGCTACTATTTGAATGAACCTATCCGGTGTGGAATCTAATAGTTTTTGTACTAAAAGTGTTTCATCCAAAGTTTTCCCTAATTCTTTAGCCTTCGTGGCATAACCATTTAATTTATCCGTAAATGCATCCACTATTTCATCATCCTTCATCTGAAGTGTTTGAAATCCAATCATCAATGATTGTAACCGTGCTTGCTGCACTCTCTCTTCTCCAACGTGTCTCCTTTTTAACGATTCCCATAATTCCTTTCCCATTTTACAACTTGCTACTTGTAAAACCACATATTCGGTCAACGCTTGATATAGGAGGGCAGTCGTTGCCTTGTCCTTCTCATCATCTACTTGCGTGTTTTCCTTAGGTTCTATCATTTCCCATAAACCATGTCCTTCTAGTATAACCTTAATTTATATAGCCTAAACTGTATAGTTTGTGTTTTTCAACTTAGGGCATTGGTATTGTGCAATAGGTGTTACGGGTTTTAGTGTTGTCGATGTGTTAGTTGTATCGTCACCCGACATCTTAAAAGTGCTTATAATCTTCACCTTCTAATCTTATGGGAATTTCTAACTTAGTATGGTATTTCCTACTACTACGGGAACAGAAATTGTTTTTCGGGAATCCTACTAGTACGGGATCAATAAGTAGTTCTCGGGATTTCCTAATAGTACAAAATAAAGTTCTATACTATCGTAATATAATTGAAATCCAAAATTTTTAATTTGTGACCTCGTTGTAGTGTTAAACATAATCGTATTCCCTCTTGTTGTTTCGTTGTTTATTTCTCATCACCAAACCGATTCGTAAAGAAAAACTCTTGGTCTCCTTTTGATGTTGTCGAATTGTTTTTCCTTCTCTTACAATAAACCGAACGAACTTCTTTCTCTTGTTATACCACACTTGCCACGTTGTCTTTCTTTTTCTTTTGTGTCGACTTGGAACAAAACGTGTGCCCCTCGGCTTCTTTTCCAAATACTCTATGTATTCTCGGTAACTAACTCTTCGTTTGGTCGTTGTTGTTTTTCCGAATTCCAATTCCTTTCCGCAAAGCTTTTCTCAAATACCTTTCGGTATTTTCCCCAAAACAAATAGTTTGTTTGTTTTTCTCTTAATACTACTCGGTAGTATTTCTTCAAAACAAGAAAACGATTTGTTTGTTTTTCTTGTTGTTGTCGTTGCTTGTTTCTACTCCAAAACGTATTCCACAATACTCCTTCTTGTTCTTTATTCCACACCGTGTCCACAACAATTCACAAATACCCGTCGGTATTTTTTTTTAAAAAAATGATCAGTTTGTTCGTTGTTGTTGTTGTTCTCGTATTGCTAACGTTTTCTTTCTCAAACAATCCTAGATTGTTTCTTTCTCGGTATACCTTTCAATCTGTCCACAAGCAACCCTTCCTTTCCCTTTGTGTTTTTGTTTTTTTTTTCAACTGGTTTGTTTTTACACAAAGTTTTCTTGTTCTTGACGTCGTACTTTTTCTTCTTATTGCGTTAGATAGCAACAAGGTTTCCTTCTTCTTTGTTGTTGCGTTCAATGATCACAACAAAACAGGCCACCAATGTCGTTTGGTGCCAAACGTTTGCAACTCCTACACAAGTAAAGTCGTATACTACTTTCCTTGTGTTCTTAGATATCCAGGCAACGTTTTACTTCTTTAACGTCGCGTCCTTCCTAACTGAAACAAAAGTTCCAGCGTGTTCCTTCTTTGGTTGTTCTTCTCGTATAAAGGTTGTTTTTTTGTTTAAACGAGCGTGAGGCTCTGATGCCAATGTTGTTGATACGTGGGAATTGCGCCCTCGCAACAGGTTTTACCTCTCAAGGGATCTCGAGAAGCTTACAACCCCCACCAGGCAGTGTACCTGATCGTTGTAGTATAGTATAGTGACAAGTACCGGGGGATTGATCGTTCAACTCAGGAATAGTGTCGCTAGAATTAGAAAGCCTACTAAACTAGGTCTAGAGGTGAGGGATGATTCTTTTTGTATTTTTATATTTTATGGAAAGCAAGTAAAATCTAGGGTTTTGAAGGAGTGGGCGGAATTAGTTGCTAGCCAACTAACCCAATTAACTAAGATGCAATCAAAATAAAATAACAGAAATGAAAATTAAACTAATTATACTAATGTGGTGGAAACAATAATTAGGAAAGTTGTGTTTACTTAGATTTCATTACTCCCTAGATATCTTTTACAGGTTGATTAGCTTGTTACAATTGCATGGATGACGGGTCATATTCCTTAATACTAGTCGTAGGGCCGTGTACAATATTCCCTAACTCTATAAGATCCTACTTCACTCCTATGTCGAGCCGTTAGAAGCTCCTAACATGGGATCATTAGAATTCTCTTACGCATTAAATACAACCAAAAATCGTAGTACACCTCCGATCATGTTTCTTAAGACGTTCAAGCAAGTTATCAATGGAAGTCTGCCAGTTTTCTTAAGCCTAACATCGAATACAATCATCCGTAACAATTATAAACAAACAATCAACCCATAATTAACATCTAGGTTTCACTACATCTAAGCAAACACAATGAAAATCTAGCCTAGCATGTTAAAGAGAAGACAAGCGTAAGATATAATCATACAACACATAGACATATTGAATGATTTGAATAAGTACTTATCTTCAATTGAACATGGAAGAATCAAGGGGTTGAAACCCTTGAAAAAGCTAGAAAATTCGTCCTAGGGTTTATTCCCTCAAAGTTGCACACCAATGAATGAAAATTGGAAAACTATATATAGATTTTACACCTTGACGGCGTCATGTATTAACTTGTGACGCCGTGAACTCGCCGCCATGATAAAATTCGTATTGCTTAGATCCATTTGTGATGCCGTCATGTAGGAAATCACTATGGGCCGTCACTAGTATTTGGACCCTAACGGCCTTGTTGACGCCGTCAGGCCAATAAGCTTGAAAAGTCTCTGGGCTGTCAAGTTCCACATCCACCTATTTTGTAACTCTTGACGCCGTCACTTGTAGAACCTTGACGCCGTCAGGTACTGTTCCAGCAAGGAATTTTGAGACTTTGCCGTTTTCTTCACTTTTATGCTTCAAAAACGTCCAAAATGCTTTCTTTTCCAGATTTATCTCCAAAAGTACCTAAAATGACAAAAGGAACGATTTAGGGCAATAATTGATCAAATAATCTCGAATTCGGACTTAAATGACCCCTTAAAAGCGGTACACTTTTCGCCTCATCAGTTGTCCCAAAGTGTGAGTCAAAAAATGAATTGCAAATAAACTGAATAATTTATTTCGTCTAATCTTTGTAACGTTACATGTTCACGAGTACTTATACTAACGAATGGGTATGGCCCAATCGGTGTGACTGTTCGGTTTGTAACCGACTTAACTAACTTAACTACCAACCATAATAACTAACTTTAACCGCTTGGCGGTTGTAAACTAACTAACTAACGTCTTTGGTCCTTCTAATTTCATTTAGGAGCAATGTCGAGATTATATTGTTCACAATGCACACTTCGATTATGTCATCGTGTTTCTTAATATCAGATTTTTCTTTGCTTTTCTCATATGGATTATGACGTTTTCTTATGGTATGGCGGGAAAAATATGCAACCTAGCTATGTGATGCATTCCATAAACTAAAGCACCGATGCATGCATAAGGGACTGCTGCATTTGCTGCATGCTGACTAGGCACAGTAACTGGCCAGAACTTGCATCAGTGTCAAGTTATAAAAAGAAATCTACAACAGTTGAAGGGTTACTGGCCCTAAATGGTCATCACAGTCTTTAGCTTAAAAAGGTTTCTCTTGTGTACATTATACTTCTGTGCAATTGAAATTTCCATGCAGTTGGTAGATATAACCATATGATTCAAACCTAAAGTCTTATTTATATGAGTACCAATTTCGTGAAGTAAACCTATCATGTCACTTTGACTATACATATATTCTCGAATGGTGCATGTGGTTTAGTGTGAAGTCTTGATTCCACTATCTGCTTGTTTAAAGTTCTCTTGCATTGATTGTGTGCTCAATATACTCTCATGGCTAATTGTAAGTGCCATGTAGTTAGTATGCCATAATTTTTTACTGTAATAAATTTAAATCTGCACAAAAATCTACATGTTGACTTTTTAGGTCAAATGGGCTAATATGAACTTTTGCCATATTTCATCAATTGCTTCAACTAGCTGAAAATAACATGAAAAATGAAATTTTGCCATTTTGTATCTGAAATTTACAATATAAACCTTCTGTTTTTAATTCTTAATTTCATCTCATCGTGTGAGGTGCTGCTTATTTCCATGTCAACAAACTCATATAACAGTGCCAATGATCACGAGTCAACAAAAAATATTTAAAGAATGCTTTTTTCAACATTTTAAACTTGTTTTTACAAATTTTATAATTGTATTCTTGTGGCATCTTATACTTATGGAGAACACCACAGGTCTGATGATTTCTCTTAGGTATTCTCAGTGTTTGATTTTTTGGGGTTCCTTTTCTATTAACTAGGACCATAATCTAAGGTAATCAGTTGATTTTGGAGTAATGCAACATACTTATGGTCTAAGAAGGTGAAGGAAAAACAAGAGGTTATTATATGAAAGGGATGTATGGGATTGCTTATTTTATTTATTTATTTATTTTTTTTTTTTCAATTCATAAAAAAATTACATATTAGTTTAGTTGTTTCAAAACATCTTGGTGTGTGAATTTGCTTATGTTGTGCCAAAAAGTAACAAATGTAACTATTTAGAGTGTTTGGCAAATTCTGAATATATAGAGTTAAATATTGCTGAATTGGGATAACTTACTAAACAGAGATTAAACAATAAACACTCAAAAAGTACTTATTAGAAACTTTAAGGTGATTCAGTGTAGACCATTAACATGGTCTGTTGACCATTCCAGTTACATCAGCGTATCACATCATGTAGAAACTATGTTTTACTATTTCATTTTTTTTTTCGACAATAGCCCTTTCGTTTTCTTTGTAGTCTTTGATCTTGCTTACTCCATTAATCAAGCACAACCAGTTTGTTATACTCCTTGCCTGAAATAGCCTGATTCATAACACCCTCAGGGTTCATATTCCCTATGTCTTCCATAAATAATGTCATCAAATTCTTGGAAAACCCGCTAACAAGAGCCACCCCATTCTCCTTCCCAGCCACTGGTGTTGCCCGTGAATCCCTCAAATTCCAAAACACAATCTCTGGCACTGCTTCTCCATACCCTTTCTTAGCAAACTTCCTCTTAATCACTTGATAATCAGTCTCCCATGGATTCGCCGAGGCTTGATCAAACTCCATATCACTAAATACGAATACCCTCTTAATCATCTCATTGTCACTCAACCCATTACTAGATGCTACTTCAAGAATCAAATCAAACACCTTTTGGAAATTAGTGTTCATCCCCCATTCCATCCTTTTAACGAATTCAGTCTTTGATTTTAGATCTTGACCTTGTACTTTTTGCATCTTCGGGTTTTTGCTAAATGTGATGAGATTCCCTTTCCATGGTTCCTCGCTTAATTCCGAAACAAGAACCCCTAGAGCCACTGAAACTTCCATTGGAGTACCCATCATACTACCCGACACATCACAAATTGCTAGGCAGTTATTCAACTTACCTTTTGCTAACAAATCGTTCACCATTCTCGTCCATTGAAGCTCAGCCACTTGACCGCCATCTTCATCTTCCAAACACGATATAATCTCGTGTGGAAGCAATGCACCTGCTGCGATTTTGGCCTTACCCGACCGAACATTATGTAGATACTCTTCAAACCTCAGTTTATCGTGTTTTAAGAACTTCTCTTTGTATAATTTCATTGCAACTGAAGCTACTCGATTATACGGGATTAAACCCCATTGATTATATCCTATGTAAACTTCAGGTAACTCCAATGCTTTTCGAAGAGGCACCAATATTTCTTTCCTCAACCGATCGCGTACACGATAAGCATAGTGAGCTTCTTCTATGTCGTTGTATTCGGGGTATTCTTCACGAGGAAACACTTTCTTTGCTATGCTTTCACATAGTAAAGTCGATCTATCGAAGGAATAATCCAATGAAGGACACCATTTAGCAGCAAGGCTGATTTTCCTCGATTTCCCTTCGGTTAAGAACTTGATGTCGGATCGTAAGTGTTCGGCAAAAAGGTCGGATATACGTTCATATAAGAACTTGTAATCGGGGTCTCGGTTATACCTCTCAAATGCTTTCTTAGCCCTCTTGATCCTCTCCTCTTTTCTTTTTTCACTCGCCCTGGCCATTTCGTTTACCACTCTTTTCATCTCAGACAAAACCCTCACTTCTCTCGGAACTTTCTTCTTTGCATCTCGCTTAAACAAAGCAGCTCTACGACTACCTCCTCTATAGCGTCTTGATCGATTCATATGTTCCTCTTTTGCTATTTTTCGTACATCAGGCCCTTCAAGAAGTCTATACAGTAACTCAGGTAAATCCTTAAAATACCCAAAATACGCCATGGGACCCACGTTACATGCTAGGGTTCTAGGGTGGTTTTTATGAAGCCATAATGCACACGTATAAAACCCTTCTTTATCCGACTTGCCAGTACCACGTACCCCACGTAGGTTACATATTAGTTTTAACGTTTTCAAAGGGTCATGTTCCCATGATTTTTCTAAACCTATAGTGATAGTTTTTGGAGGAGTGTCTGGGACGATGTGGTAGAAAAAGTCTAGACAAGGGTTACCGGAGGATAAATAGGTAGCAGACATGTTTTCAGTGTACCCCATGGGTAGATTTCGAGTACTAGTGATGGAGTTGAAGTCAGAGACCATGGAGTCCATGAACGGGTTAGAGATTCTGGTGGAAGTGGATGGCTGGGCTGTGGTTTTGGGTGCGGAACGGTGGATCTCTGGTGGACCAAGGAGGGAGGTTGTTGTTGGTGCCATTTGCGATGATGTTAATAAAATACGAAGTTGAAGTAATTGATATATGATAGTGATTTGTGATGTTGAAGTGCTTTTATCGAATGAAGGTGTGTTTGTTTATATAGTGTAACATTACTTGGGCATTACGTATTTTACGTGGGGAACACGATCAATTAGGTTATTTTATTAAATCGAATCTTCTAATAAAAATAGAGAATAATCTTGGGTGCTACGCCAGTACGCTACTGAGTAATGTGTCGGTATAGAGTAACAATACTATACTACTTCGCCTAAATAAAAGGGCTTTTTAATAGGATCGGAGGTACAAAAATGACGGAATTATTTAAAAAGTTTGTTAACTTCTTTTTGTGGTTAAAGCATTAAGTGTCGTAATACTGTACCATCAAAAATACATTGTTATCACATAGCCACATCACTTCAACACTAAAACATTTAATACCCAAAAATCACATTTTATTATAACACTCCATAACACTAACCTTTTGAGACTCATCATTTAAAAAATTACAATTTACAAATTAACCTCTTAATATATAATTTCATTATTAAACAACCTAATACTTAAAAATACAAATTATAAATACTTTTAAAAAAAACAAACATAAATTTATAAAACATGCGAAAATATTATTAAAAAAAGAAAAAAACAAATTACATTTTTTTAAATAAACTAAATAAAGAATAAAAATATTATTTACTTAAAATAAATAAATAAATCATATCGACTAAACTGTAAAAACTACATGGACTAAATTGCAAAAACCTTTTAATAATTATCATCTTCCCCAACTTAAAACACACACTCGTTGTACACACATAAGAACTGGATGATTGATAAAACCATGACCCAACGAAACATGAAGGGACTGTTTGTAAATAAAAAATTGTCCACATCTACATTTCGTTCTATGTTTATGTGATAACTCAAATTGCAACGCCACCATCAATGCCGAAACATTGGTATAATAACGTCGGAACAAGATGTTTCACGTCAGCCCAACGCCGAGTTCTACATTATTATACCCGGCTCTCGTAGAATAAAAACTTATTTTTACTAAATGACATGAGGTTCTCAAGTCATTGAAGCATTGACCGAAGAAAAAAGTTATACAACGACCTTTTTACATTTTAGGTACTAGCATGGTACCCGCGCGATGCGGCGGCGGGTACCGTGTGACTATATTTTCTGGTAATGTGATGTTATGTGCCCAGATTTTTTTTAACGATTAATTTACAAATAACAATAATTTTAGGGTTGGATCAGTTGGAAAACCCCTTGCATCTTAACCTAGCGGTCAATTGTTCGATCCTCACTCCCTACAAAAGGCTGGAGGTCCTTTCATATCTTAGATAGAACTGGAAGCAGCATCTCTACCTTAGGTAGGGGTAAGACTGTCTACATCTCAACCTCCTCATACATCATTGAAGATGGTATTGTGACCTATAAAAAAATAAAAATGCAGTAGTATAATTTCATTTACTGTTAACCGAAGCTAACACAAACAGAAATCTGGTTCTTTCCTTCAGCACAATCACCTTTAAATTTTCTGACCTACATGCGACCTTTTAGGCATAGTAAGGTGACCAACATTTATATTTTTATTTTTATTTCAAAAAAATCCATCTTTTTTACACTATATACATCCCCTACTTTTTCATTTTTAATATACGCTATTCACATGAACCAAATATTAAAATTAGCCCAAAATCAACTATACCATACAAATAATATACGGCTCAATTAGTAATTAGTCTAAAACCATTTTGAGCCTAAACAAACTTTAATCATCAATATCTATTAAGGCCCATAATAAAACTACCAAACAATTTGTGATATCATTTGGCCAGACCAATTAACAATAAAACCGGTATATAACCCAAATGTTAGGACTTATAAATACGTTTACAAAACCTAAATTACCTCATTCCTGCCCTAATTTTCCTCACAAAAATACGCAGCCATGATTTGGCCACACAAACATCACATACTCTGTCTTTCTTTCTTATCTTGATAACCGAACATAACCAACAATCTATGTTTGTAAGAAATCATACCCTTTTCTTGAATATCAAAATGAAAACTCTCTCTAAGGTTTTATGTTGTGTTGACCGTGATGGTGGTTTTTAGATGGGTTTAGAACTGAGGTAGATGTAGATGTTGGGTTTTATTGTTATATACTTTGTGTTCGTGGACCATAGATGGAATAAGTTTGATGTTTGTTTTGGCTTGATTGATGATTGTTCTTTTCTTCTTTCGTTTCATCTTCATTTTTGTTTTGATATGTAACGGTACATTTTATTCTTCTTTTGTAGAATGCATTAATCGGTCGAGGGGGTGACTGGTTTGTGAATTTTAGAGTCGTCCGACCTTCATCGATCTTGTGGTTGCAGTGGCTGCGACTCGGTCAGGGGAGGGGCGACCGGTCCGATCGACCGACCACTGTGCCCAGTCTAATGGCTTTATTTTTAAGTAATTGGCTTAGTAGCTTGATTAGCTTGTACATTATGGTTAAATGATTGTATATTTTGGTGAAGTGGTGAATTAATTAGTGTATTAATTATATGTGTTGAATAGATTGTTGACCTTAAAATCATTGTACTTTACATACTTATGTTTTGTGTTTTATAACTTGTATTTACTTAAAAGCTATTGTACATTGTGCTTAATGGTTGTAATTTTTTGTGAAGGGGTGTTTTTAATAGAATTAATGTTGTTTGTTAGAATTTTGGTCTTAAAATAATATTACACTGTTTTTTGTTGTACGATATGCTTACTTTGTTGTAATTCTGAAAATTGGGTATATTAAAGTGTTGTAAACCATGCATTATTTCTTGTAAATCTGAAAATTTTGGAGAGAAAGTGTTTTATGCATTATATGTAGTATAGATTTTGAAAAATGACTTTTTTATGACAAAAGCTTTTTGAGATGGATAGTATTATAGTATAGAACTATAGATATAGATTAATGACTTAGGATCAAATGATAAGAAAACTTAAAATGAGAAGGATGAGAAATAATTATAACCACACATTTAAGATGCATCGACTTAAATTAGATGCATCCATAATCTTTTAGATGCACCATAATATATTTTCTAGCAAAAAATTAGATGCATATGCATATATTATATGCATTTCATCAAGTTAGACAAATCCTATACATTTTTCGTCCTCTGCTGGTCAAATTTGTTGTTAGTACTACTTTGCATTGTTTTCACTTCAAATCACTTTTCGGAACTAATTTGGATGCATCTAAATGAATAGAGATGCATCTAAATCAAGTCGATTCATCTCAAATGTGTGGTTATAGTTATTTCTCATGCTTCTCATTTTAATTTTTCTTCTCACTGGATCCTTACCAATAGATTAATTTGTATTCTTTAAAAATTACAAAATTTTAAAATGTCCCTGCTCCCTAAACCTTAAACCTGCGATTTTTTTAAAGAAAATACTTTTACGCTTGGAACACGAGAAAGCCCTTGGAATGCTACAAATCTTAAACTGAATTTAGTTCATCCTTCATCTTACTAACTTTTATTTCCCTCAAAACAAACTCCCTAATTTCATGTTTCTTGAACCAATTGAGATTTATAACTCCCATCGATTCTAAGGTACGAATTCTTTTTTATTTTGCTTATGTATATCATAAATTGAAGGTAAACATTATCTACTCGATATTTTGCAAACTACAGATGACATTTTAGCAAAATTATGTGTTACTGAACTAAGTGTGTTTCTTGGATAGTTTAAATGTTGAGAACTATGCTTTGTTTAGAATGCCCACCAAATGTTTGTACTTAAATTTAGCATTGTTCATTTGAAAGTGACTTCATTTCATTCTTTACTCATAATTGTATTCCATTGAGTTTTACTCTTTGATTTTTTTTTAAAAAATAGGCTAAATATTATGCTAATGATAATCGACACAAGGAACCGTTGAGTTTACTTTTTGAAAATAGGCTGAATCCATAGAGTTTACTCTTTGATTTTATAAAAATAAGCGGTTTGCTGAAGAAATATAAGCCAACGGTAAAAGGCAAGGAACCATCAATTGAGGTAAATTAGCACCTAGGATATTCTCCCATTATTTCATAAACTTCATAAACAAGGCTTATGGGAAATCTCGTATGTGCACTTAGGGCCTCTTTGGTTTGCATAATGTTTTTGAATTGTAGTGTGTTTGTGTGCGAGTAATTAGAATTTCATGTAATTGAAATTTATTTGAAAAAACTGCACGTACCAAATTGAGTGATAACGTTATGGAATTCAAATAATAATGTACTCTATCTAACCCATTAAATTGAAATTATCACTCTTAATTTTTTCGGTGAAAGGTGAACTTATATTAATATACCAAACTTCTTAGAGCACTGGGTAAAGTGGTGCCGTCGTTCTGGTGCCGTGGGAATTTTTTGTTGCCACGTCAGCAAAAAGCTCCACGGCACCACATTTCAGGGGTATCCGTTGGCACCAGAATTTCTGATGCCGTCGGCTAATTTTTTTTTTACGTAAAATAAAATACACACAATATTAACTAAAATAAAATTTATTAATTAAAAAAAAAAAACACACATTACATAAAAAAAAAACAAACACAAACATAAACACAAAAACCTACAAACACAAAGCCCAAACACAAACACAAACACAACAAACACAAAGCCAAACACAAACCCAAAGCCCAGCCCAAATTTAAAGCCCAAACACAAACACAAACACAACAAACACAAACATAAACACAAAAACCTACCTTCTTGACTTCTTCTTCCCTGCGCCTGCAAGCACCCAAAAAAAAAAAAAAAAAAAAAAAAAAAAAAAAAAAAAAAAAAAATACAAACACGAACACAACAAACCCAAACACATCACGAAAAAAAAAAAAAAAAAGCGACGGCGCTGAGCCGTGGCTGCGGCGCGAGCACCGACGGCGCCACAACCAATACGGTGTGCCGTCGGTTTTGCTTGGCTGGTGGTGATGGCGCCACCCACGGCGCATTTGTACCCTACGCTCTTACAAATAAGACATGAAATGGTATTTGGACAAACTCCAAAACCAAAATACACAAAACAAACTACACAAAACAAACTGAAGTATGCACTACATCAGATACATCTTATGCAATACTGCATACCACATTTTAAGTTCACCATTTCACTACCATAGGTTCATGACATACATTTCGTGGATAAGTTACACTATAAGTCGTTCAACCAGCATCCACAACAACTAATAGTGATCCTTACCAGGCTTCATCATGTAACCTATAGCATCCTGACATCTCCAAAGAGGGGCTATACTTGTCTGACTACATTTCCCAACTAATTGCCTTCAATCCATTAATAAGCAGCATCATCCTCACTATTAATGAATCAAAAGCAAATACGGCCAGGCATCATCAAAACAAGGAACACACACCCTCAATGAGAAACCAACCTTACCTCCTAGTTATTCAATGCTAGGACCAAGAGGCCTCATCTTTCACGACCCTCTATTCCTAACAACTTGAACAACCACACCAAGCTTATAACTACCCTTGAATCAGGGAAACCTACTTTATGGCCACAACTCATCTCAACACAAAAATACTCTGTGTGATAGCCACACAGACCCCACCCATGGCCAGTCTGGAAAACTACCATCACAAAAATATTATGCATTGAATGAGAGTGTCCAAGATACAAGGCCATCCAGAAAAATAAGCTCAAAATAAGTCTCCATATGATTATTAGTGATCATATTAGACTTAATGTTAAAAACCTGAAGATAGATCAGCAAATAAGAGTCTGATCTATAGCAGCTTTTCTTGAACCTCATCGCTGCTAAATACCAACAGGCCACAATACAACAACCCATTCCTCAATATGACTCCAACATAAATCATTATACTCCCATAGCAACTCAGTAACCAGCTCACTTGTCAACCAATTTAAACTCCACATTCCACTCCTTCTGAACTTTAAGCACTGCCATTGACTTCTTAGCTTTTAGGCTCATAAGTCGTAATCTTATTGTTTCCAATAAAACTTCATATAACTCCTCCCAGCTTCTCTTCTCTTCTCATCTCTAAAAATCCTCTGATTTCTTTCCTGCCAAATTAGATACACACTTGCAGCCAAACACAATCTTCTAATGATACTCTCAACGGAATTACCATTAAATTTCTATGCAAGCTCAGTCACAATATCATTCTATTCCATGTTACCACAATCCACACCCATTTTCTTGACCACTTCCTTCCATAACTGTGCAGAATACTGACATTTAAAAAACAAGTGTGAGTGAGAGTCCATACCCTTACTATAGAGAGGGCACATCATTAAATCATAAGATCCCCAATTCCTAACTTTATCCTGAGTCATTAGTTTGTTCTGTACAGCAAGCCATAGAACAAATGCATGCTTAGGAATATTTTGAGAGTACCAGACTAATTTGCTCCAAAGGACATTCTCCTCCTCATTTTTAAGGTCTCTATAAGCTTGTTTAACTGTGAAATCCTCTCTCTTACCATGTCTTCCTTTCCAGACTACTTCATCCCTCTTATTTTCATCCAAAGTACAATTAGGAATCTGAGTAATCATAGGGAATTTTGTCTCCCATTCCACAGGCCATTTCCAATTTCCATCAAGCACAAACTCTTTCAGCTTCATTCTAGCATTAAATCTTGCATTATATAGATCCCTATAAGATAGTATCTCATTTAAAGCTCCAATTTCTCTCCAATTGTCAAACCATACATCAATTTTTGACCTATCACCTACCTTCATAGTAATGAAATGTTTAACTTCTGTCCTGAGCTTCAATATATTCCTCCAACCCCAACTATCTGAAACCTCTTCATTGACTTCCCAAACACTCCTTCCTTTTAATTTGACTCTATTAATCCACTTGACCCACAAGGAGTCTTTGTCAGTTACAATGTGCCATAAATGTTTCACAATCATAGCTTTATTCCAAACACCCAAGTCTTTTAAACCCAGACCTCCTTGTTGCTTTGGTTTGAATTATCACTCTTAATTTACATTATCAAAAACAATCGAACGCTATAAGAAAACCGAAAGATACTGAATGTAATGTTAACTATGTAACTCATTAGTCTATTATTTGTATGAAAATATATTAATACAGCCCGTGTATTACACGGGTCTTAAACTAGTAATTTAAACATTTTTTCTCTACCAAAATTTACCTCTTTTGTTAATTGTAAAGTTATCTCTTTTCATTTTTTCCCTACCACAACAGGTGAATTTCACCCTCAAAGGAAAGGGTTTAGCTATCGAGTCAATCATGACTTCATATCCTAGTTTCTTACATGATATTGCTCAAAAATCTGGTTACACCCCTCAATCTCAAGGACCATTTTATCAGCCAGCTCTGACTGAACCACAAGTAAATACAGGTCAACCTTATCCACAACCTCATATTCAGAATCAACAAATACCCCTTGTAGGACCAAAAGCTCATACAGAAGTTCAAAAGCCTGACTGTCCAACCATGTTAGAGGCACATTTGAGGGAATATGTTGTTGCCCCTCTCCCCATCATCAATATCAGACCAGAGTTTGCAGGTTTACCACAACTTGACATGCCACAACTTGAAAGGCTTTGCAAAGTTTTAAACATCAGTTATTTTCCAACTCCTATACATGATTTTCCTGATGATAAGTTCCTTGATCAACCCTCTGTTACACTGAAGAAGTTAAACACAAATGAGATTCTGGTTTTAGGCAGACATATCATGCCAATGTTAGTATAAGGCTTTACAAAGTTTGGAGCAGCAGTTATTTTCCAGCTTGCTTATAATCTTAAATACGTATCAATCGGAACTTTAAAGGATGTGTTTGATGAAACAGATGTAGAAAATCAACTACATGATTTTGTACCTGATTACTTTGGGACTATTTTATTAGGGAAATTTGGTGAATATGTTCCTATCAACCCTGCAAATGCTCCAGGTGATGAAATGGAAGCAGCTTATTATTGTTATATGTCTGCTTCATTGTTTAGATTGTTCTCAAAGGTGCCACATAATTATGTTAGAACTTGGGGTTATATAAATACGGGTTTTATGAGCTTTTATGCTTCCAGAGTCCCTATCGTTATCAGAGCTCCAAACGAGGATGTCCTTATGTCACTACAGGCATATTGGAAGATGGATAAGAGGTTTTTATTTTCTCTATATAAAATTTTGTATGCATCTGGAAATGATAGTCCTGCAGCTGAATTGAGGAGATTCTTATATGAGATGCATTTATCTCATACAGGTTTACATGTTGTTGGAATCTTCACTCGCTTGATGTTGTCATTAAACTGCAGCAGTGATCTTTTATTGCGTGCTCTATACACACAAGAATATTCAAAACAGCTTAAAGCAATAGCTTTGATGCTGAGGTTGGCATTAAGCGAAAATCCAGAACATAAAATAAAGATGTGGCAGTATGGGAGACTCTTCGATGAGGCTTTCTTTTCTGAGCTCCAAACAAAACATTGTCTGAAGTTAGCATTTTCTCTAGCCACTACATTGAGGAATGTAGCTCCACGTGAAAAAAGAATATTAAATATCAAGGTGTTTCAAAACATTGGGGAGTCAATGGGACAGGAGTGTGATGCTTTTGCAGATAAGTTAGTGAAAGCAGTGAGAATGAACATGGATAGGAATGTTAGCAACAATAATATATGTGAGTCCATTAACAATAATCTGTGGTCATTTCCAAGCGGAGGAGGTCAAGGCTATTTTGGATCATCTTAAAGTTTGCCCTGATGTTTTTCCCTGTCCAAGGTATCCATTGAATTTGCAGGAATTTCTAGACTCTTAGCTGTTTGTCAGGTTTTTGTAATCCGGATTGTTTCTTCTTTTGTTATATTTTGTCTTTGGTACAAGCATTTTAGGTTTTCATAACCCTTTTACCTGAACACCTCGTTAATTTCTTAACCTATTTTGACTGTCGAGGTTGATGAGGTGTATGTAGGTTGTTGATATAGAGGGCATTGCTTTTTCCTGACTTGTTTCTAATTTTGATTTATGTACTTGTTTCGTTTTGTAAGTTTTAATGATGGTATCTAGTTGGTACAGTTGGTGAGTTTTTCATGTTGTTTGGACTTGTATGCCTTTGTTCGACATGTTTTGTTCAGTTTCAAAAATCTCACCTGCACAGGAAAATATAGAATCCGTTTTACTAGAGCACCGCGTCACGTGCTTAAGTTTGTTTTGACTGTTGAGGTTGATTGGGTTTATGCATGATATAGATGCAAAGGTTGTTTTATTTTCCAACTCAGTCTTTCATTTTGATTGCCAATTTAGGATCTGTAGAAAATCGAAATTAATGTGTGGAAGAGTTGTGTAAAGCTCCTTATTTAACTTATATGATTATATTTACATGTGGTAACTTTTTTAAGCCAGAATGCCAGATATTGTGTATTTTATATCATTTTTCAAACTCATCTAGTCTTTAAATCACCGATAGATTATGGCAGATATTTTGCTATTCTTTGTAACTCTTGTTTTGCATATAACTGAAGGCTTTGGTTTATGTAAACAACCAAACTTAATGTAGGAAACATTTGTACTATGGATGCCTGCCACACCATTCTACTGTCTCGCGATTATCTGACTGAAAGTTTTTTATATTACTTTTATCTTCTCCTAATCTCTTGCTGAAAAGTTAACTTTTTTTACTGCTCGAATAATTGTTTACTATTTCGTAGTACAAATGTGTTAGAAAATTAGTGCACTAAAGGGGAGAGTTCACACCTGGTAATGGGTTTGGAGGTACGGAGTGTACACCCATTTGGTCCATGAACACCCTGACTCAATAGTGGTTATGAGAAGAATCTGCTGCTAGCTGATTCTACTGCTGAATATGTTGATAGTGTGCTGATTCTGCTTCTAGTATAATGATTCTGCTGCTAGTGTGAATCTGCTGATAGCATCAGTTATTCTGCTGCTCGTTTTTAACCACTGATTCCTGATATTATGAAAAGTATTATGATATAATTAATGGGCCGTTAATTATATATAATTTCATGGGCTAGGGTTTTGAGTATTCTCTATTATAAATAGAGGTCATAACACATCTGCATGGATATACGAAATCACAAATCCCTAAACACTTGAATACGCATCTGGTTCTTGGTTTGTGCCTAAAACAAGAACATCACTTGGTCTTATCTTATAGAGATATTCGTGTAACCCAGGCATAGGGTCGAATAGTTTCTATTGGAAAGTGATACCACGATTTCAAGTGAATATCCGGTACCTCTTTGATTATCTTTACCCTAATCTGGGAACTTGTTTACACTTAATAACCAACAATCAATAGAAACTATTAGTGATAATCAATGGCTGCTGCTATGAGACAAATGGCTGCTAACTTTTCCAAGTTGGAAAAGTTTGAAGGTGTTGATTTCAGAAGATGGTAAAAGAAGATGCACTTCTTGTTGTCAAGTATGAATGTGGTTTATGTTCTGACAACTGAGATTCCTGAAGATTATGGAGAAGATGCTACTATGGATCAGATGAGGGCAAGAGGCAAATGGGAGAATGATGATTATGTTTGCAGAGGTTTAATTCTCAATGGTATGTCTGATTCTCTATTTGATATTTATCAGAATGTTGAAACTTCTCAAGAACTATGAGATTCCTTGGAAGCCAAATATATGGCTGAGGATGCATCAAGTAAGAAGTTCCTTGTAAGTAATTTTAACAATTACAAAATGGTTGATTCTAGACCAGTCATGGAACAATACAATGAACTTCTTAGTATACTTGGTCGATTCACACAACACAAGATGAACATGGATGAGGCTATTTCAGTCTCGTGTATCATCGATAAACTGCCTCCCTCTTGGAAAGATTTCAAGCATATGCTTAAGCATTAGAAGGAGGAGTTAACTCTTGTTGAGTTGGGCAGTCACTTGTGCATTGAGGATTCACTCAAAGCTCAAGAAATTGTTAAGCCAAAGAGTAGCACTGCTACTGGTCCATCGGTTGTCAATATGGTGGAGCATAACAACTCCACCAAGTACAATGACAACAAGGGCAAGCGTAAGCATCAAGATAACACCAAATCTGATCTTAACAAGAAACCTAAGGTGACTTATTGGAAGTGTGGGAAACCTGGACACTTCAGGAAAGATTGCAAGGGTGGTAAAGTTGGAAACAAATCCAATGGATCAGGCACAGGTGGAAGGAATGGTAACACCAATTCTCTGAAAGGTCAGAATGTGTTTAATAAGTCTTTTGAGATTTATTATGTTACATATATATCTGGCATTTACTTTTTGCAGGATGATGATGTTGCGTGGTGGGTTGACTCTAGAGCAACAATTCATGTGTGTAAAGATAGAAGCTGGTTCAAGACCTATGAGTCAATGAATAATGGTTCTATTCTTCATATGGGAAACGAGTCAACTGCCCTGGTGCGTGGAAAAGGATGTGTTGATTTGAAGTTTAGTTCTGGAAAGATTGTTTCTTTGTTTAATGTTTTACATGTTCCTGATATTAGAAAGAATTTGGTTTCTAGTAGTGTTTTGAATAATTGTGGTTATAAACAAGTTATTGAATCTGATAAGTTTGTTTTGTCTAAAAATGGTGTGTTTATTGGTTTTGGTTATTTGTGTAATCAAATGTTTAGACTTAATATTATTCATGATAATATTGATTCTGCTTTTATATCTACATCTAAACTTTATGATTCAAACCTAGGGCATGCAAGACTTGGCCATGTACATTTTAAAATAATGCAAGATATGTCCAAGGATGGGTTAATACCAGCTTTTGATATGAACACTGAAAAGTGTAAAACTTGTATGTTGAACAAGATAACTAAGAAACCTTTTCAAGGAGTAAAACGTGAAACTAAAGTTTTGGAGTTAATTCACATTGACCTTTATGATTTACATGCTACTCCTTCTTTGGGGAATAAGAAATACTTTGTGACTTTTATTGATGATGCTTCTAGGTTTTGTCATGTTTATTTATTACATTCTAAAGATGAAGCATTAGATAAATTTAAAGTATTTAAAACTGAAGTTGAATTACAACAAGGGTCTCTAATAAAAAGATTTAGGACTGATAAGGGAGGTGAGTACATGGATACTTTGTATTTTCAGTCTGTTGGTATAATCCATGAAACGACTGCCCCTTATACTCCTCAGCAAAATGGTATTTCTGAAAGGAAAAACAGGGTGCTGAAGGAGATGGTTAATTCCATGTTGTCCTATCAGGACTGAGTCAAGGGTTCTGGGGTGAAGCTATGTTAACAGCTTGCTATTTATTAAATAGGGTTCCCAACAAAAGGAACAAAGTTACCCCTTATGAACTTTGGACTAAAAAGAAACCTAACCTTAATTATCTTAGGATATGGGGTTGTAGGGCTGTTGTAAGACTCCCTGATCCAAAGCAGAAAACTTTAGGAGAAAGAGGCATTGAATGCATCTTTGTTGGATATGCTGAGCATTCCAAGGCATATAGGTTTTATGTTATAGAACCTAATGAGTCTGTTTCAATTAACTCAATAATTGAATCAAGGGATGCACTATTTGATGAGAACAGATTCTCATCTATCCCTAGACCAAGTCAAAGGATTCCAAATGGAACCAATGACAATGGTGTTTCAGAAGTATCTGATGAGGTTCCTGCTGAGGTTGTGGTACAACAACCTGAACCTGAGCTCAGAAGGAGCAATAGGATGAGGACTCCAAAATCATTTGGACCTGAGTTTCAATTATACTTAATTGAAGGTACAAGGAGTGAGGTCTCTAACCAATACTCCTATTGCTTCATTGTGGAGGATGATCCCAAAACATTTGAAGAAGCAATGAAGTCCCAGGATGTTGCTTTCTGGAAAGAAGCAATAAATGATGAGATGGACTCCATCATGGGCAATAACACTTATGTGTTGACTGATCTACCACCTGGTTGTAAACCTCTAGGTAGCAAATGGATTTTCAAAAAGAAAATGAAGGTAGATGGAACTGTTGAAAAGTTCAAGGCAAGACTAGTTATTCAGGGCTTTAGACAAAAGTCAGGAATAGACTATTTTGATACTTATGCTCCAGTGGCTCGTATCAGTACCATAAGATTGTTGATTGCTTTGGCATCAATTCACAATCTGATTATTCATCAGATGGATGTGAAGACAGCTTTTTTGAATGGTGACTTAGATGAGGAGGTTTACATGAACCAACCTCAGGGCTTCATCATGCCTGGCAATGAAAACAAGGTGTGTAAACTGATTAAGTCTCTTTATGGACTAAAACAGGCACCTAAGCAATGGCATCAAAAGTTTAATGAAGTGGTTTTGTCTAGTGGTTATTTACTTAATCAGGCTGACAAATGTGTATATAGCAAATTTGATGAATCTGGTAAAGGAGTCATCATTTGTTTATATGTTGATGACATGTTGATTTTTGGCACTGACCAAAATCAAGTTGACCTTACAATGGAATTTTTGTCATCAAAGTTCTCCATGAAGGATATGGGGGAGACTGATGTTATCCTTGGTATTAGGATTAAACATGAAAGTAACAAAATTTCTATATCTTAGTCTCATTACATTGAGAAGGTGTTAAAGAAATTTAATTACTTTGATTGTACTCCAGTGAGTACTCCTATGGATACAAGTGAGAAGCTAATGCCTAATACTGGCAAAGCTGTATCTCAACTTGAGTATTCTAGGGTGATTGGCTGCTTGATGTATGCCATGACTTGTACAAGACCTGACATTGCTTTTGCTGTGGGTAAACTAAGCAGGTATACTAGTAATCCTAGTGCTCATCACTGACAAGCAATTCAGAGGGTCTTTAAGTATTTGAAGAGAACTATGGATTATAGTCTCTCATATACTGGTTATCCTTCAGTATTAGAAGGATACACTGATGCAATGAAGACAATTCGTCTACCAGTGGCTGGGTATTCCTACTTTGTGGAGGTGCAATTTCTTGGGCATCCAAAAAACAAACTTGCATTACCAGTTCAACCATGGAATCTGAATTTGTGGCTTTAGCAGCTGCTGGCAAAGAAGCTGAATGGTTGAAAAACTTGCTTCTTGAGATTCCGTTGTGGCCTAAACCTATAGCACCTATTTCTATCCGTTGTGATAGTGCTGCTACATTGGCAAAGGCTTATAGCCAGATGTACAATGGGAAGTCTAGACACTTAGGTGTTATGCATAGCATGATTCGTGAGTTTATCATGAATGGGGTGATATCTATAGAGTTTGTTAAATCTCAACAAAACTTAGCTGATCACTTGACGAAGGGTTTGGCTAGAGACTTGGTTTTGAAGTCTGCTAAAGGGATGGGTTTAAGTCCAACTTAGTCACTGAATACAAGGATACCCAACTCCCTTCTAAGGAAACTTGGAAGCTGAGTTCAATGTGGAAAGCTGATCATTTAGTGGAGTGAAGCACATGTATCACAAACATCCCAAGGTTGTGCTTGTTACCTACTGAAAGGAGGATGAAGTCTTCACTTCTTAATGGTTAATTTTCTTTGAAAAAGTGCTTAGCAGGAGCATGAATTAAAGATGAACCACCTATGTGAATGTTGAAGTTTTGCCGCTTCAGGAAGCTTTGGATTTTTAGCTTTTACAACATTTATGAATTGGATATGGACACATGGCTTGTATAGTATCAGGAGTATTTTAGTGTTTGAAAACTTGTGTGTATTTATCATCAGGTATTCAAATGGGTTGAAGGGTTCAATTCTTAGAACACCCTCATTCTCGAATATTTGAAAGTATATGTACTAATGTGGAAATTCAATCCTCAGGATATTTTCATTTATGCACTTGCTTTGTTTTGTGTTTAATTTTTCATGCAAAGAAAGTGAACTAAATTTGGGGAGGATTGTTAGAAAATTTAGTGCACTAAAGGGGAGAGTTCACACCTGGTAATGGGTTTGGAGGTACGGAGTGTACACCCATTTGGTCCATGAACACCCTGACTCAATAGTGGTTATGAGAAGAATCTGCTGCTAGCTGATTCTACTGCTGAATCTGCTGATAGTGTGTTGATTCTGCTGCTGAATCTGCTGCTAGTATAATGATTCTGCTGCTAGTGTGAATCTGCTGATAGCATCAGTTATTCTGCTGCTCATTTTTAACCACTGATTCCTAATATTATGAAAAGTAGAGTTAATTGCATAAATCGTCCCTAAACTTTGGCCAGATTGCATGTTCCGTCCCAACCATTTCAAAAGTGCAGAAATCGTCCCTGTAGAAAACATTTGAGTAAATTTTCGTCCCTGATAGGGACTAAATATGCAATTTCATACTTTCGAATTATGCAATTTTCGTCCCAACCAGGGACAAAAATTTGTTCAAAGGTTTCCTGCAGGGACGATTTCTGCACTTTCGCAATGGTTGGGACAAAACATGCAATCTGGCCAAAGTTCAGGGACGAAACATGCAATTTACTCTGAAAAGTATTATGATATAATTAATAGGCCGTTAATTATATATAATTTCATGGGCTAGGTTTTTGAGTATTCTCTATTATAAATAGAGGTCATAACACATTTGCATGGATATACGAAATCACAAAACCCTAAACACTTGAATACGCATCTGGTTCTTGGTTTGTGCCTAAAACAAGAACATCACTTGGTCTTATCCCATAGAGATATTCGTGTAACCCAGGCATAGAGTCGAATAGTTTCTATTGGAAAGTGATACCACGATTTCAAGTGAATATCCGGTACCTTTTTGATTATCTTTACCCTAATATGGGAAATTGTTTGCACATAATAACCAACAAAATGCTCGTAGGTAAAATAACTATCTGTTTGTGTAGGATCACAATTTTGTCTTATTCTCGATTTAAGTATTATATATATATGGGATTATGGTCATGACAGTCTTAAGCCTAAAAAAGTTTGTTATGTGTATAAAGTACTCCCG
>JARVZY010009523.1:0-29802 GCA_030686995.1 Artemisia argyi
AAAAAAATAACTGATATATAGGGTATGTTTCGTGACGAAACTTGTAGGAGCTTTTAATAAGAAAGGTTATATTACTAAGTTTTAGCTTTGATTTATACAACATATAAGCTACTCAAACTAGCTCTCAGGCTAGGGGATTTTAAAGAAATTTACCTAATTACCAATTGAAAATTGACGGTTATCACATCTCGGATAAATATTTATAATATGCATTCTTATACTTTGATTTTACACTTTCAACTTAAAACAATGAAGTCAAAGTCACCTAATTGCGGGGAACAAACCCAATCAGAATCTCTAAAAATGCTGAAGTACTTTTTATATTCTTACTTACCAAAAAGGGAAATTAAATATTTTGAGTAACAAAAGTCAAACCGTGTGTTAATTATTCAACTCTTTATGTATGATGTATAAACTCTTCACTTCGTCTGTAATCTTTTAGAGTTTTGGTTATCAAAACAGGAAGTAAAGTTGAACCGACTGTTAAATGAATTTAGATCATCGCAAAGACCAAACTAACAGTGACTTGAAGCGGTTAAATACCTTCACAAGTATCTTTGTTTAGGTAAGAGACATGTTTTTACCCTATTCGGGGTTTGCAAGTTGCAACAGAAAAGGCATAAAAAGTAGTAGGTCATAACTAATTAACTACATCATCAAAGTTACGCCTAAAACTGGCAACTAATTCGATATATTGAAGTATTGACCGATGTGATCTGTAGTCCTATTTCCAGATAATGAATTCTATGCCTCTAAACACAGTGGCTAACAAACTTCCACCAAAAGTGTACCCAAAATACACGATAAACTCGCCACGCAACTTTCAGGAGCTTTGAGAACTTATGCTTCTGTTTAAGGAAAAATAAACAAGCTCTAATCAGAATGCAAAAGGTTTTCGGGAAACTAAGTTTTAGCAAGTTACTCGAACAAGCTTCCCAGCTCGGGGCATTCTAAAAAAATGCTTATACAACCATCCAATTCATAGTCACCTAAATCTAGCAAACATTTCTAAAAATGCCACAACTTGCTTACATTTCCTTCCATCATTCTCACTTTCTAAAAAAGGAAACTTCTAATAAAGCAGTCAAATCATCAAACACTTGGTAAGAACCAAAACACTTAAACCCCACACTCCCACATATACCCATTACACAAAAATAATAAATTCTCCATCTTTAACAAAAACCCACTTCCCAAAACACAAAAGTAGCACAAAAACACCATAAAAACTACAAATTTACAGAATTTGAAATGACCTGAAGGAGGATGAGGCAATTGTTTAAGATGGGTTCTTGGTGGTAATGATAAAGATGATGAAAGCATGTTGCTTGAGGCTGCTGCTTCCATTAATATGCATCAAATGTGTAATCTTTATAATGTAAATTTGTATAAAAATTTTGATGGAAATTGAGAGTTTTATTGTATAAAAATTTGAAGGGGTTTTCTTGAGGCCATAAGAGCAGTGGGTTTTATCTTTTATGAATGGATAATGGTTTTTGGGGTTTTATAGGTTCACTGGTGTGTCCTTGGTCTTATGGTATGTTGCAAATTAAGTCCTTTGAATAATGTATCGTAAAACTTGGAATTGCTTCAGAATTCAGATGCGTTTAGTTGGGGAAAACGCCCTTTGTTTTTCACAAAATATTTTGTGAAAAATAAAGAAAATAGAGATCGCGTTTAAATAAAGGTTTTTTAACAAAATTTTACAAAAAACAAAATCCTTTATTTCCTAACTTAACAAGGAAAATTACAAAACAAATTTTAGTTGTTTTCTTTGTTTTTCTTTGTAACTCATAACCATCCTCCTCTTTTTCAAAATAGAAAAGACAAACATCAACTAAATTCATTTTCTATATTTTCAAGCGTTTTATGAATATAAATTTCACTTTCAAATTTTTACAAAACTAGAGATAGAAAACAAGATAATTTTTTCTCCAATTAAACACACTATTGTTTTATTGCGTGAGTTGCGGCTTGTAGATAGTAGGAGATCCTAAGGAGATGACTTAATTGTCACTTGTAGATCTAGGGTTTTCTAAATGAGACTTAAGCATGCATAGAGTTGGGAACATTGGCACCGCCCCACGACAATATAGGAATATAACGCGCCAATTAGACAAGGACGTGACAATTCGACTAATCAATAATAAACAACTAGGGAGTAAAGATATTTAAGTAAACACGTTTTTCCTATCATAACTCATAAGGGTTATATTTAGTTTAATTTTAGTTTAAATAGTTTTAATTAATTAGTAGTTAAAACGCCCACTCTTCAAACCCCGAGATTTTATTTTATTTTCTAAAAAATATAAAAATACAAAAATACTCATCCATCACCTTTAGATCTATCTAGACATATACTTCGGCCTTCACAACACTATTCCCCTATAGAACGATCAATCCCCCGTGTCTTGCATATATTACGCTACAACGGTTAGGTACACTGCCTTAGAGGATTGTAAAACTTCTTAAAGGTCAAAACCCCCGTCAGCCAACAAATTTTATAAATGCTTACGAGTTATATTCAAGTAATGCTAACATTTATATGCTATAACAGTATAACAAACTAGTTGAAGGGTATATATTTGATTTTTTTTTTTTTCTAAAAGAACTAACCAAAGTACATACTATTTTCAAACATTAAGTCAACATGTTAATTTGCTTATATGTTAAATAGATTTGGATTCTCTAATGTTGAGTTCAATATGACTAGACATATCGTCTCATATAAAAATTTAGTGGATCCTAGATTGAATTTATAGTGGTCATTTGTGGGGACCAATCTCTCAACATGACTAGTTATGTTAAACTCAATATTAAAGAATCTTTATTCGTGTTTTATAAACAATGAAAGAATAAAAGTATCAAAATATTCGACTAATTTTGATTATATTTTGTTAACCTTTTTAATGGTAAACTTTTTAAAAAATTAAATATTTAATCACATTTACATAAAAGATAAATTTAGTTAAAGGTTAAGGATCATAATTTATAACTTTAAAAATAATTAATAAATCACCTCCTAATCTAGAGGGTTAATTAAACTTTTTTCCTATACGGCTATGAGTTGAGAACCATAAAAAACCCATACATGCCATAGAACCAATTAACAAATCCTAACCATACAATCCAATTTGATCCAAAGGCTTAGATTAAATCTAATATTTACACTTGAGGGGCAAAAAAGACAATTACATAAACAAAACAAAAAAAATAATAATAAAAAAATAATACCTTCATTCTTTCCCTAAAAAAATTAGGGCAAAAAACACACACACACACACACACAAAAAACCCCAATCATCCTCCAATCCGCCACCGGAAAACCTTCATCACCACCGCTGCCGCCGTCACCTTCACTGTACACCTTCACCTTCACCTTCAATCCGTCAGAAACCTAAAACCTTCAATTCGCCATCTTCAATCCGTCAATCCACCACCGTCAATCCGCCACCTTCAATTTCGTCATTTTTTTAATTATAGATCTCTAATGACACCTTCACCGTCATCACGCCGTCATCACTTTAGGTTCGGATATTGTTTTTGCTGAGAGAATGGTGGATGATGAGGTTATGGAGGAAGCAGGTTATGGATGAAGTTGTTGATGATCCAGATGCACACTATGTGTTTGATGAAATGCGTCTGCGATAATCATATATGATTCGGAAGCAAAATCACATATGATTCTATAACAGGTAATAAGAGGAAAGGCTTATTTACTTTGGCATAGTTGTATTGTGAGTGAGATCACTTGTTCGGGATTGAAATGAATGTTTAGTCTGAGTTTGAAATAACCTGCGTCATTTTTGCTATTATTTGATTTTATTCAATGTGTAAGGATCTAAATCTTGATAGATCTCAAGCCAATAGATCGTTAGCCTACTAATGTAATCACTAGTAAGACTAAATAGATAATCTCTGTGAGCTTGTAATTATTGCGGAATATAAAAACAAACTTATATACTAAACTTGATCTTCTATAGATCAATATACTTTAACTAATATTGTTATGAAACTCGTACATAATACAATGACCTAGGGTTCCTTATATACTAATGGAAACCCTAACCTTTCTTACAAGAAACGAATAATAATAAACTAATAAAAGATATTCTACATATCTTGTCCTAAATTACATAAGTTATATCCACGGATTAACTCTATCCGCAGGATCTCTATACGTCCGCAGGAACCAGTCATCAGCAGAAACAACTCTAAGCTTCCGCAGGAACCTGTCAGCAATATCCGTCAGCAGTATAAATTCTGACTTCACTAATTCCTTACAATCCTCCCCTAATCTTGAATTTGACATAGTTAAGTTCAAGATTTCTTGATAGATCGCCAATAGCACAAACAAGAGGATTAAGGTTGAACTCCAGCAGCAAAGAATCTTCATAAGTAGAATCTCTATGATCAGCAAGTATTTGAAAACACCATTCTTTGCAGCAACACATGACCAAATGTACATCAAAACAAATTAGTTTCATACTATTCTCATCACATCCAGGTGTGTTAACTCCTGTGAGAGGTGAATCATTGAAAATAATGGATTTGATGTCTCTTTACCAATAGCCATCACTACTGGAGTAGCCAAGTGTTCTCAGTTAATAAACTATGATACACTGATGACCCAAATATATGATTTTTAGCAAATCATCAGCTATAAACGGATTTGAGAAGTCTTTACCTGTAGCCGTTTGCTCAGGACTAGTCAATTATTGATGAAAAATCATCTTGGTCAATTGAATACCAAATATGATTTTCCACTGCCTTTACCACAAGCCATACTCTTGTGGGCTTACCAATTATTTGGAATCCAGAAAGGAAAAATCCATGGTCAATTGACAACCATTTCAACTCTCAGCAATAAAGCATGGGTGAGTTGAGGACCCTATGATTTTGAGCAAACCATTACAGCTATCAACAGATTTGATGTGTCTTTACCAAAGCTATACCCTTTGGACTAGCCAACTTTTAGATGGAATAGTCAACATCAGGTAAGTTGATAACCAGAGAAAGTGTGATAAGAATCAACACCAAACCTGCAAACAACATACACAAAACTATACAAATCTGTTAGTTTTTTTTTTTTAACTAAAAGAAAAGAAATAAAATATACAACAAAGTACCATACCAATACCAGCTCATTGCAGATATGATTCCATTTGAATACCATACTTAGTTTTCAATTCTTGCTTAGTCAAGATACTTCTTCTGATGAACCTGATCAATTGTTCAGCAAGATGCAGATCATTCTCAGTCATATCCAGAGGAACAGAGAGTTTTGCCTCCAGCATGAGATGCATCACTTCCATGGTAATTGGATAAAGTACATCAGCCCAGCAGTATAAGGTCTTGCCAGTGGTGGTGACAATCATATGAACATTAGGAAGAGGAAAGAACTTCCAATAATCAACCACCCATGTCTTCTGACCTTTCCATACTTGAAACTTCACACCAGAATCACCACGATGAGAATCACAAAGAATTTGTAAATCTCCCATCAAATACATTCCAATCCCTTCAGGGGAATGAGTTTAATAATTAGTGATAACCCAGTCATAAAGTGAGAGAAGATCTTGCTTGTCCACCATATGTAATATTTGGCTCAGAAAAGTAAATGTGTTGGTAGAGCCATCTTGTCTATGAATGACATTCACTTGTCCTTGACCAAGCAGAGAATCAACAAGTTCCCATTTAACAACTTTCTCCCAAACAACAGGATCCTGCCCATCATCAGGACATGCAATCCAGAGGGATCCACAAGAGGATGCCTGATCATGTACTTTCTGTTTCTTAAATAATGAAAGATCCTTTTATTTTGTCTTTTACATCTTTTTCCACTGATAAAAGTTATGTAGATCTTTGTGCATCAGCAGGATCATAGCCTGCAACCAAACATTCAAACAGAACACAAAAGACAACCATAATAATGTACAAAATTAGTAAGAAACATGCAAAACAAAGTTAGTAAACATAATAATCTACATAATATACAACATGTACAATCCTCCCTTGAGGCATATGCCTCCCCTCAAACATAGCATTCAAGGGTTAACCATCCCAATGGTGACAACTAGGTGATTAAACCTAGGTCCATCAAAAGCTTTTGTTAATAAATCAGCCACATTATCATCAGTATGAATTTTAAGCACTTGAATTAGATGCTTCTCATTTGCATCTCTTATAAAATGGTGCCTAATTTCTATATGTTTAGTTCTATGATGAAAAACAGGATTTTTAACAATAGAAATAGTACTTTGATTATCAATGTAGATTTTAGTGTTCATGAAGTTAAACCCATAATCCAACATCTGATTCTGAATCCAAAGTACCTGACCACAACAATTGGCAGCAGCAACATATTCTGCTTCAGTAGTAGAAGTAGCCACTATGGTTTGTTTCTTGCACTGCCAAGAAATAAGTCTTCTACCAAGAAATTGACATCCTCCTGTTGTGGATTTCCTGTCCAAATTAGCTCCTGCATAATCACTATCATTGTATGCCTCCAACACAAATGGTGATTCCCTTGGGTACCAAAGGCCTAGCTTGGGTTGGCCTTTGATGTACTTGAAAATCTTCTTCACTGCATTTAGGTGGGAAGTCAGTGGAGTGACTTGATGTCTTGAGCAAGCACTGACAGCAAAGGTAATTTCAGGCCTAGAAGCTGTGAGATACATGAGTGATCCAATCATGGATCTATAGAGATGAACATTCACAGCCTTATCTTGTTCATTTGGATTTTTAAGCTTGAGTGTTTCATATGGAGTAGTAGCAGTCCTCAAGAGTTCAAAGTCAAACTTTTTCAAAATGTCTTTAACATATTTTTGTCTTGATGGATAAAAATCCCTTTAGGTTGTTGTTTGACTTGTAGCCCTAAGAAAAAGGTTAATTCCCCCATTGCACTCATCTGAAATTCACTTTTCATCAATTCTTCAAATTCCCTGCACCATGCTTCCTTTGTGGATCCAAAAATAATGTCACCACATAGACCTGTACTAGAATGATGTCCCTGGAGTTTTTCTTAATAAAGAGGGTCTTATCAATAGCTCCTCTTCTGTAGCCATGCTCCAAAAGAAATGTAGACAATCTAGCATACCATGCTCTTGGTGCTTGGTGAAGTCCATAAAGTGCCTTGACAACTTTGTACACCTTCTTAGGATGATGGGGGTCTTCAAAGCCCTGTGGTTGAGTAACATATACCTCCTCTTCAATTTTGCCATAGAGGAAGGCACTCTTGACATCCATCTGATAGACCTTAAACCCCATATATGAGGCAAAGGCTAAAAATAATCTAATTGCCTCAACCCTAGCAACTGGTGCAAAGACTTCAGTATAGTCAATCCCTTCTTCTTGTCTGAAACCTTGAGCCACCAATCTTGCTTTATTTCTCACCACAATACCTCTTGCATCCCTCTTGCATTTTAATATCCACTTGGTCCCAATTGCAATTTTTCCTGCAGGAAGATCAATAAGGACCCAAACATCTTAATTCTTGAATTGTTGCATCTCTTCCTGTATAGCGTCAACCCAACTAGGTTCACTCAAAGTCTGTTTAATGCTTGTTGGTTCAACTTGGGACAAGAAACAAGCAAACAAACAATGCTTCTGATCTGTGTGATTGTATCTCTTCTTTTTTTAGTGCAAAGGTGAAAATATTTATATTAATCTCCAAGATATACAATATAAGAATAGAACTTTAGATTTGACATCACTAAATCTAAACAGGACAGAAACATTCACTACACTTATTCATACTAACATTCAGACTAAGTCTGACACACTACATTCTATCTCTGATGATACTAGAAACTCAGGCTTCTTCCTTGTTAACATTCTGCCAACATTACATTTTCATCAATCAATCTCACACATTCATTTCACCTTTGAAGCACCTACCATCTAGCTACATTTTTACTACCTCATTCTACCAAGCTACTCATCCTGCCACCACAGTATACAAGGTAGAAATGAGGAGTGACATCACTAGGAACCCATTACCCATCCATGGGGGGCTCTGCCAAGACAACCTACATTTCCCTCTCTAAAGAAGGCTTCAATTGCTTGGGAACACTCTCCCTCCATGATGACCAATCTTACCTCCTTGACAGTGCATTGGGTGGACCAAGAAGGATCATCTTTCATTCCTCTTTATTCCACCCATCATGCACTATCCCCCCAGCTATTTACCCTTCACATAGTGAGGCCCTACTTTATGGTACATCCATATTGATTAGACCTCCTATATAGACATACATTGCTGTCCAATCTCCTCCCTAGGCCAGCTTTGAACCAACAATAATGCTATAATAGGTACAGTCATACCAATTAGGACTCCAAGATACAAGGTATCTCCACAATGCAATGGCCTGATATAATATAACAAAAGCAATCCAATGATGAATAATTGCTCTTGTTTGATTGCCAAATCATTCACTTCATTCCTGTGTTGCCAATTCAATTCAAACTTCCAAGCTGCATATTCTTCCAAACACCCCTTTAAGTCCTCTGTTCTCATTTTAGTTGAACTGCCCATCCCATTCTTTGGCTGCTAACATAACTGTAGTGGACTTTTTGTTTTTTAGAGATACTAATCTTGATCTAGCCTCATCACATATGATTTTGCACAATACTTGTTCATCCCTCACCTCATTACTGAAAATCCTTTTATTCCTTTCTTGCCAAACATAATAGACAGTTGCAGCCAAGCACAATTTTCCAATTACACACCATATGCTGTTATGATTCTTCTGTTTAGCCATATCTTCCACAATATCAACCCAATTCCAAGCATTTGTAGTGATTCTTGCTATACTTTTCATCACATTCCACACTTCAGTAGTATATGTACATTGGAAGAATAAATGACTATGTGAGTCTGGAATGATTTTACAAAAAGGACAAGTAACATCCTTTTGAGGGTACCATTTAATGAGTTTATCTTGTTTGATCAGTTTCTCTTTGATGGCTAGCCATAGAATAAACACATGCCTTGGTATACATTGTTAATACCAAACTTGTTTATCCCAGTTAACTTTTGCCCATTCACCTCTCACATCTTTCCATACCTGGTTTGTCTTATACCTCACTATATTATCTTGATTTGTGACCCACATCATACAATCTTATTCATTAGTTAGACGAGGAAGTTGTTTATTTTGTAGGAACTCATACTTATTATACCAATCCATAGGCCATTTCCACCCATTTTCATCAATAACATCACACAATCTACTCTTTTCATTGAAACCAGCCAAATGAAGTTCTCTTTTACTTATATTCTTATATAGAGCCCCTTGATCATCCCAATTATCATACCAAGCAGAAATTGTCCTTCCATTTCCAACTTTATATTTGATGTGTGGTTCCACTATATTTCTAAGCTCAAGTATTGTCTTCCAACTCCAACTGTCACTTTTATAGCACTGAACATCCCACACATTCCTACCTTTTAATTTTACTGTATTGATCCATTTCACCCACAATGATTCTTTATTAGCAGCTACATTCCAAAGTTGTTTCATAAGAAGTGTTTTATTCCATTCAGCTAAATATTTGAGCCCAAGACCTCCTTGATCTTTATGCCTGCATATCTCTTTCCATGCTACTCTGGCCTTTCCTCTTGTTAATTCCCCATTACTCCATAGAATGCCTTTAAACATAGTTTTAATCTCTTTAATGACTGTTAAAGGAAGCTTGAAAACAGACCCCCAATAAACTTGCAAAGCTGACATAACAGATGCTATTAATTGACTTCTTCCAGCATAAGACAAACTTTTATTTTTCCAGTCACTCAGTTTCTGTTTGACCTTGTCAATCAAGCTCTTACAATCTTTGATTCCAATATTCTTATCCATAAGTGACACCCCAAGATATCTCACAGGCAGTTTCCCAATATTGAATGGAAGAATATTTAAAGGGCCACTTTTTTCTTCATCACTAAGACTCCCACAAAACATAGTACTTTTGCTCAAATTAGGATACAAACCTGAAACATCACTGAATTTATTGAGAGCTTTCCTGATAGTATTCACAGATGTACTATCACCATGGCATAGATTGTCTCTCTTCTGAGTAGATACATAAGTAAGAAATGCACATTGCCCAAACTTGGTATTCTTAATGGCACTCCTGGTGAGAACCATAGCATTTGGATCACCAAGTATATTATCTTGTGGATGAATGGTGTTGATCCTTTTAGTTGCAACAGGATTAACATCAATGGAGGTATCAAGATTGGTTAGTGTAGGAGCAAAGTCTTCATCATAAGAAGCTGATTGAAAAATGACATCACTTTGCTCAACATTAGCAAGATCTGAGGGAATTGGAAACCTGCCATAAGGTTCATCCAAGCTTGTGGATGTTTCAGTGGAAACAGGAACTGCAATAGAAATGCTTTCAGCAAAATCACCATCAGCACAATCAGCAGCTGCGTCAGCAGATGTAGTAGCAGAACTAGATTTTCTGCTCTCTTCAACAACAGCTTGTTTTAAGAGTGCTGCAGTGTCTTGAGCAAATTCAAGACCAAGTTTTTTAGCTTCCTCAGCAGCTGCATGTTCTTGCTTTTTGAGTCTAGCAAGATCTTCTGCATAGGTTGAGTTGTCAACATCATCAGCAGATTTGGCATCAGAGGCTTCTTTGTTAGGAGGATCTGCTATTTGAATTGGTAGAGTAGTTACAACAGTAGTGGGTTCATCACATTCTGAATCACTGTCTAAATCATCCTGTAGGGTACCTGCACTGTTAGAAGATGACACTTGTATACCTGCAGAGGGGTTAGTTTTGTGTCTAGCATACCCCAAATAATCTGTTAAGTAATCAAGGTCAAAATACCATTCATGACCTTTTCCCTGAACATTTTCATTTTCCTCCAAAAATTTCAGGTTAAGAGTCTCTTCTATCTTCTTTGCAGCTAAGTTATAAACCCTGTAAGCCTTGCTATGAGCTGAGTAACCAGCAATATACCCTTCAGCAGCTTTTGCTTCAAATTTGCCTAAGTGATCACTTGTGTTTAGAATGGTCACCTGACAACCAAAAGGTTTCAAGTGTTCAATGGTAGGTTTCTTCCCTGTCAGTAGCTCATAAGGTGTCTTATTATGAGGTCTAGTAATCAACGCCCTATTCAATACATAACAAGCAGTGCCAACTGTTTCAGTCCAAAACATGGTGGGAAGCTTAGAGTCAGCAAGCATAGATCTTACAGCCTCTATAAGGGTTCTATTCTTCCTTTCTGCAACCCCATTCTGTTGTGGAGTCCTAGGAGTGCTATAGTCTCTTTTAATACCCTTTAAACCACAAAGTTCAATGAGATTAGCATTTTTGAACTCTGTCCCATTGTCACACCTTATACCCTTAATCTTCTTGTTAAGTTGATTTTCAATGAGAGCCATAAATTCTTTAAGTGCCTGAAAGGTTTGATCTTTAGTCACCAAAAAGAATGTCCAACTGAATCTACTGAAAGCATCAGTAATTACCAAACAGAAGTACTTATGGTCAATACTCTTGATGGATGTTGGACCAAAAAGATCCATATGAAGTAGCTGCAATGGTTCTGAGATTGTGCTCACAGCAGTAATGGCCTTATAAGAAGCTTTGTGTTGCTTACCCTTGTTACAAGCCATACAATTATGCTCATTAGTGAATATCTTAGAAGGAAGTCCATGAATAAGTCCATCTTTAGCAAGTTTGTTGATAACTTTGAAATTAACATGTGCCATCCTTCTATGCCATTTTGTAGATTCATCCAAGGATGCTTTAGCCACCAAACATGTTAGATCACCTTCTGGCTTGACATCATTCAAGTCAAATGTATAAAGATTATGATTTCTTAGAGCCTTTAGCAATACATGATTGTCATCAGGTATTTTGAACTCAGGTGAAAGAATGAGACAACCCTCTTCAGTGAAAAGTACAGGAAGTTTTTTGTACAAATTTGTGAAACTTAGAACAAATTGAATCCTTGAAGTTCTTTCACATAATAGACATTCTCAAAATCCACCTTTGGAGTTCTTATGGTACCTTTGCCAGTGATCCTTCCTACCCCACTTCCAAACCTCACTATTCCTCCATTAAAAGATACAAAGTCATGTAGCTTCTCCTGATTCCCAGATATGTTTCTTGAACAGCCACTATCAACAATACCTAAGTCTTTATTAAGAAGAGGATGTTCCTACAACAAAAAAAGTTAATATATAACAACATGAGTATTTTAAGAGACTTAAGTCATGAATGACTTGAGCCTGCCCTGTGGATCATTATGATGTACCTAAGAAGATGAGTTAGATCCACAATTGTTCCTGGAATCCCTGTAGTTATAAGGCCTTTTATATATCCAAGAACAATCTGCTAAGGACTTTTCAGCAGAATCCCAATTAGCCCTTCCCAAAAACATTGGGTCATTATATGCATACCAATGATTAAATCTATAAAATGGTCTTGACCCATATCTATTTCTATTGGTATTCATATATTTATTAGCAGAAACAGACCTATCAGTAGGAACAGACCAATCAGTAGGAATGAAATGCATTCTGCTGATGTTGTAATTTGCTTGTGGAACTAATGAGGGTTTGGTGCAAGTGTTAGTCCACTTTTGTCTAGGTCTATTATTAACAACAGAAACACCCATCCTCTTATCATGAAAATCACAATCCTTAATCAAATGCAATTTGCTACCACAAACAAAACACTTCTTTTTCTTAGAAGATTTATTAAATCCAAAAGATGTCTTATTAAACACAGAATTATTCAAAGAAACACCAGAAATAGAATTGTTTTGCAAATACTGAAAGGAATTGTTTTCAAAAGAAGTAAATAACAAGTCTTCAGAAGAGGCTGTCTTAGAAGGAACTTCATCAGCAGGAACTTCAGAGTCCACAGACTTGTAAGATGACTTGTCAGAAAGCTTTATTGAGGACTTGGGTGAATCTGACTTGGTCTTGGAGTCACAGTTGGCATAACTAGAGGTCTCTGAGGCCTTGTCCCTGAAATAACAAGAGACATACGTATTAGAATCATTACTAGATATACTTTTAGAGTCAGGGGATTCATTGATCTTAATGCCAGTGTGTTCCTTAGATTCTGGTAAGTCCAACTTATGGGACGTAGGCTTAGGGGTTCCTGTGGTTGGAGAGTCTTCAGACTTGTTTGGCAAGTCTGTGTGAACCATCAAAGTCAGAGGTTTTGGTGGTAGGCACGAATACACCTCTAATAGGTCCTAGTACTGCATGCATCTCACCTTCTTTCAAAAACTTTATAGGTGCAGAGTTATTTTTACTTTTCTTATCAAAATGATGGTTTACCTCTACACCTACATATTTCTTAAAATCTAAACCAAACTCAGATGTTACAGATTGACTTCCATAAAGAAAACTAGACAACTTATCACCTGAGACTAGCCACTCTTTATGTAAAGCAATTTCTTTATCCAGCTTATCTTTTAAAACTTCTTTCTCAGATTCAATCCTAGCTTTTTCTTTTTCAGCAAACTTTAATTCATTGCTAGTATTCTCTAAATCTCTACTTAAAACTCTAATCTTTTCCTCATAAGCCAATTGATTTTGTTGAAACCACATCTTCTGTTGTTCTAAGGTTTTAAAAGCTTCTTTGTAAGTTGCAGCTTCAATAAAACAAGCATTATATTTTGGTTTCATCTCATCATAAGCTTCTTTAAGAGTTGTATATTTAGAATCACAATCACAAACACAAGTACATACCTGAGGAGATATTCCCATGAAGCCAAAGTCATCATCACAACTAGCCATGAAGGAGATTTGAGGAGGACTGCTTGTTGCATCTTCATGCTCATTCCAGTCAACACCAACATCTATAGCAGTTACCAAGGCTTTTGATTCACCAGCCTCCACCTCTTTCTTCTTGTATGCTGAATATCTGGTATTAGCTTCACCCTTCTTGGTTGTGCACTCTCTTGCAAAATGGCCAATTTCTCCAGAAGCATAACACTTCACTTTTCTCCTGTCAAACTGAGCTGCATCTCTACCATCAACATTGAGCTTTTTGGCAACCTTTTGCTCAAATCTTCTGACCTTGAGGGAGAGCATAGCCATTTGCCACTTTAAGTCCAACTCTTCTAAAGCAAGTTCATCAATCTGCTCAAAATCTTCATAAGCTATTTGTTGCTGTTTATCAACTTCAGCAACAAATGAATGAAGTACATCTTCTATCACATTACTAATCTTTGGATGAGTTATTGGATTAGCATTTGAGAAAGACAATGTGGTAATGGGAAGACTTTGACTTGGAGTGGATGGACTTGAGTAGACTTGTGGTAATGGGGATGGACTTGAGTAGGTATGTGGCATGTAGTTTGAGTTAGAGCTGATAAATGCAGATTGTGAAGGAGTTGCTGCATATGGAGAGTGTCCCTTGATGTGGCCTTCCAAAGCTCTGAGTTTGTTGTACAAGTCATCAAAACTGAGGTAGTCCAGGCCACCTTTGGTTTTCAATGATATACTAACCTAAGACCATGAGGGAGGTAAGGCTCTTAGAAACATGGAATTCACCTCCTCATTGTCAGGTCTGGCTAGAAGCTGATTCAACTGACTCAGTATCTTCTGAAACCTGTCATAGCCTTTGTGGAGACCCTCTTCTTCAGTGATTCTGAATTCTTGTTTCAACATACTCTTTCTCATCCTTTTTGATTCTTCATTCCCCCCAAATCTAGCTTTTATAGCCCACCAGATTTCTCTTGGATCAGTCATGGAATAAAATCTCCCATGTGGTCATCAGGGATTGCTTGCAGCAATATAGTTCTTGCTTTGTTCTCCCTTTGTATAGCAGGAATTTCTTCAGCAGAAACAGGTTCCACAATCTTAATTTTGCCATTAGCATCTACAGTTTGCTTTTTAGGGCGACAGCCATTGAGGATCACATTCCAAAGGTTATAGTCAACACTTGCAATCCAGTTTTGCATCTTCATGGCCCAGATCTCATACTCATCCTTCCTGAGAAAAGGAAGCTTGGCATTGCTGTTTGAGAAGGCCACCTGTTGTAGTTGTTGAGTGAGAGAGCCTGCTTCTGAGAGAGTGACATCACTGCCTGGTTTGTCTCCCATTGTTACTGAGTGAAAAGTTATGTGATTGTGTTGAGGTTACAGAGAGTATCTCATGGCTCTGATACCACTTGTAAGGATCTAAATCTTGATAGATCTCGAGCCAATAGATCGTTAGCCTACTAATGTAATCACCAGTAAGACTAAATAGATAATCTCTGTGAGCTTGTAATTATTGCGGAATATAAAAACAAACTTATATACTAAACTTGATCTTCTATAGATCAATATACTTTAACTAATAATGTTATGAAACTCGTACATAATACAATGACCTAGGGTTTCTTATATACTAATGGAAACCCTAACCTTTCTTACAAGAAATGAATAATAATAAACTAATAAAAGATATTCTACATATCTTGTCCTAAATTACATAAGTTCTATCCACGAATTAACTCTATCCGCAGGATCTCTATACGTCCGTAGGAACCAGTCATCAGCAGAAACAACTCTAAGCTTCCGCAGGAACCAGTCAGCAATATCCGTCAGCAGTATAAATTCTGACTTCACTAATTCCTTACATAATGTGTGTTGACTGGATTTAGTTATTGGCGGAATTTAAGGAAGTAGATCTATGAGATTTATAAGTGATGTACTGATGTATAGGGTATATCTAAATGCTTGTCAAAGTGGCAAATTTATATTGATAACTACTTTGATTGTGCTTGTAAGTGACTGCTGATTGTGAGTGAGATAAGTTGATTGGGATTGAAATCAGTGATTAGTAATGTATTGATGTACTGATGAATAGGATTTTGTTATAACTGGATTTTGTTTGAATCATTTATGATTCACATAGAATCATATATGATTCACACAGAATCATATATGATTAAAGGAAAATCATATATGATTCTATGTGAATCATATATGATTCTATTAGATTATCTTATGGTTATTAACATTTAAAATTTTTATGTAGGTCGATCAAAATCTGTTGCACATAATTAAGCCTAAAGAGAATCTATAAAGCAATCAGTTAAGAGGGCTACGACTTCTGATAAACCAAAGTATTGTGAAGCAATCAAGAACAAAAAAGTTCCAGATTGAGATACCTGAACAAACAAGGATCTCAAATATTGTAAATGCAATCAAGAACAGGGCCGATCGTGAGAAACAAAAAGATGACGTTGAGAATCAAAAGGTTGCAAAAGTGATGATTAAGTGATTCATGGTCTTTTGGTATAGTCTGATGGTAGTATATGTGGTAAACCTGATGTGTAGTCTTTTGGTAAAATCTGATGTAGTATTGAACAATTTCTGATGGGTAGTCTTGTGGTAAAATTTGATGTAGTATTTAACAATTTCTGATGGTATTATAAAAATCTGATGGTAGTTTTTTTACTTTACTTTTTTGTTGTATGTTTTAAAATTTTTATTGTAATTTAACATCTTGCATTTATGTTCAGTTAAATATAGTCTGCTAGAAAAATAAACAAAAATCATATATGATTAAAAAAGAATCATATGTAAAAAAGGTATTCAATCAAGATCCTCATAACAATTTTCCAACAGTGCAATAAAAATGAATAAATATCCAAATCCAAACAAAGTATGTTATTCAAGGAGCGATAGTCGCTTGTTCAGCCGCAACATTTCTCGTTGCTTGTTCACTTGCATCAGTTCCATCCTCATCTTGCGCATCTGAATCACCCTCTTCCTCATCATCACGATCTTCATCAGTGTCACTATCTTCCTCATCATCACGATCTTCAATAGAACAGGAGGTTTTTGTTTAACAGGAGCAGGTTTAGGACGACTATGCCAATATGAAGATCTTTAAGTTCAACCTTCTCACAAGATATACTTGAAAGCTTTTTATTAATCATCCTGCAATATATATATATATATATATATATATATATATATATATATATATATATATATATATATATATATATATATATATATATATATATATAGGGAAAATGTTAGCTACATTACAAATGTAGCCAATTGGCTACATTTCCTTTGAAAAAAGTTTTAATAATGTACAGTTCAGTCCCTGCGGTATGTTCCTGACACACATTTTCCCCCTGTCCCCACCCTTTTTTTCAAAGGAAATGTAGCCAATTGGCTACATTGTAATGTAGCTATGTTTTCCCCATATATATATATATATATATATATATATATATATATATATATATATATATATATATATATATATATGTCACAAAACAGATAAAACATGCAACTGAAATCATATATGATTTTGGATACCTAATCTAAACTCCAAAGAGTGCATTGCGGATATATTTGAGGAGGAAGGAGGCATGATGTAAAGCCTCTTTTTTGCCATTAGGAAGTCGAATTATATATAACATGCAACGCTTTGTTTTCTAATCCGAACCTATTAAGAAGAGAAAAAACTAGTAGGCATACTGATTTACCCTATTATAGTTAGACCGAGCTTGCTTACTAAATCTAGGAACTAAGTTAACATAAGGAAACAACCTAAATTCCCCACCTAAAACTAATTTCATGTATAAGTAACAAAATAAGCAACAAAACCAAAAAAACTAAAATAAGCAACAAAATAAGAAACGCCTATTGTAACACCCCCAAAATCGTCACGTCAGCGGAAGACTTAAAATGTCAACGGAAGACTTTTTGGGTGTTACTTCGAGGATCTTTGTGACAATCATAGAAAACGACACAAAAGTGACGCTTTAAAGTTTAATTCATTCAAAATACCAAATATTCGAGACATCAAGATGTTTCATAATTTAAACAACAAGTTTATTTAATTATGTCAAAATGTTTATTTAAGCCCATGCCGGGTTACAAGCCCACTCCGTGCCTTCAAGTTCCTTCTTGTTTAGTTACTTGAGATAAACACATGCTAAAAAGTGTCAACACAAAGGTTGGTGAGTTCATAGAGTTTATAGTTTAAATCGTTAATTAGAAAAAAAAGTGATTTCCTTATCAATTTAATACAATTCGATCCGTTGATTTGCCCTTCACCGGGTCAACATCAAAAATAGTAATTGGTTTATAAATCCATTTAACACGAGTTTCGAATCACAAGTTAAGAATGTATTGTAATCACATACAATCAATAAGTTCAATTCAATGTTCCTGTTATTGCCTTAAGCTCATGATACTCAACGATTAACAGCCAATCATAATCTCAAGTTATGACGGTAAGTAGTAGGCCCTCAAGATAGGTATTTGCCAATAACCTATAATAAGAACAATAAAGTGCGCCTGGTGTTTTCTCTAACAACCAAACGAGGATTGTCAATCACTAATAGTACTATCCACATTTATTTACGTTCACCCTTCAAGTGATTAAGGTTCATGATCGAGGGACTTTTGGCAATAGTAACTTAAGCAAATAACATTGGCCTGACGGTATTTCAATACCCGGTATAAAAGACTTGTGTTCGAGTTTTAAGCATGTATCTCCCCACGGGAAAATAGTTAAAGAGTGGGCTATGAAATCACAGTAACATGTATATAGTTAACGAGTACTTATAAAAGTATAAAACAGTGATTAAGCATGTATCTCCCCCAAAGAGTTTACAAAACAATTAAATGAGAAAAGGTGGGGCTATGACTCACAGTAATATGTGAAAGTTTAAAATACTTGTGAAAGTAAAAGCAGTAGTTGGGCATGTATCTCCCCCAAAGAGTTTATGAAACAATTATAAAAATGGGGCTAAGAACTCACTTTAGTAGTACAGTGGTATCGTAGTCTCAACAAAGCAAGGAAACGGCTTCACACAACACAACCTAAAAGATAATGCAAGTTTCAGTTGATAGTCTAAATCTGGTTTTATCGCGAATATTAGTCATTCAGTTTGTTATTAAAACTCGTGTTCGTTTAAATGTTTGAAGTTCAAGAATAAAGTTATATATACATATAACTTGTGAGTGTAATGATCGATAATCGATGTGCGATGGAAAATCATCATGAATAAATCAAAGCGTGAAAACGATATGTCACAATAAAAGTTCAAAAGGTAACAAATAACGTAACGTCGTTACCGTTAATTTAATTATAGTCGCGAATAATATAACGTACATTTAACTTATCAAGTTTTACATCAATTATACTCACATTTATATATAAGACATTAATATTATTTTTATAAAATAATATTACGGAAAGATCCTTTAAGTTTCACCAAAATTCCATTTTTAGTCCTAACGGTCAAACTTTATACCGTTAGTCCAAAGTTAACGATCATTTCAATTTAAGTCCAAATAATATCAACAATTACATTTTATAACTCCAAGTTTTAGTATTTACTGTTTTTAACTCAAAAAACTCAGATTTACAGTTTTGACCCAAAGTTTACAACTTTTGCATTTTTAGTCCCCGGTTTAAGAAATTTTGCAAATCTAGTCCAAATTTCGCCAAAGTCAAAGTTTATCATTTTTATTATTTCAATAAGTTCAGAATGTTCAAAAGAGCTTATTAGAACAGCTTATTCCCTTAAAAAGCTTATTTTTCACTATATGGGCTTAACGAGCTCATTTAAAGGCCCGTTAACGTTTTGTGATCCAAAGGACTTACGAGAGGTTTGGGCCTGGTCTTGGGCTTGTTTTTATGTTACAAAAATGTTACAAATAAGTCCAGAAAATCAGCTTATCAAATAAGCTCAAAATAAGCTTAACGGGCTAATAAGCCCAAACATTATTTTATAAAGGTTTTGGAAAACTGGTTTTTGCTCGATCAGTTTGGCTTTGGAAATTAGTTTATAGGTGCTCATAAAGTTGAACCAAAAACGTCACTCGATTGGTAGCCATGTCGACAATGAGGTCGAGTTTTAAAATGAGTATGTTATGTGTCGAAATTAGGAATAGCAAGGCCAAAGTAAACTGCTTAACTCAATTTTAGAAAACAGTTTAAGACTTAGAAAAATATTCTAAGTCTTTTTATAATATACCAAACGTGTCTAGTGGCAAAAACAATGTGTCGAGTAAATAAGGTAAACGTTAATATTATGTTCAAAACTTTGTGTAACCTGTTTGTTAGATTAGTAAATATTTAAGAAGTCGAATAAAAAGTATATATTACGTATTCATATTACGAGATATTAGATCAAATGTAAAGTGCCAAAACAGAAATATAATGAAATGAAAATTTATAGTAAAGTGTCGAATAGACTTACTTCACCTCAAATGGGTGGGGTGTAATCATTGTTGTGGATCGAGCTGGGCAAAAGTAGAGCTGGGGTTCGATACACGACCCACCATGGATCTAGGATACATAAAACTTGGATCTTGGACTCGATTCTACACGGTGTGCGTTTGGCTAACTCCTTGTCCCAAATCAACTCAAAACTTTTACGAATTTTTGAATGGTGGTGCATTTGAGTGTGTGTTTCTAACTGAGATCATATGAGACTTATAAATACGAGTCTTGTGAGTTTAGAGAGATTGTGTTCACATGAGATGAAGTGTGGGATAAGAATGAATGCATGTAACCTCTATTCTCGTCCAATCGAAATGTTACAAGGCAATTAGCGTGTCATAGATTCTCCTGACATTCCCTGATGCTCGTGACAGTTGATAACATGTCCTATAAATGTCTTGTGAAGATTGGGGGATATGGGAGGTCGTTTGGACTTATGTGACATCAAGTGTACAATTTTTGTAAAATGAGTTTGAGGTTACAAAAGGGTCAGATTTGGGATAGTAAACGAGTGGGTATGGAAATGAGTTTGGTCATTCTTGAATCCTTGCTAGGTGGTGATTTGAACTGTGTAAAAACATGTTGAGGTCGTGTGTCGAGTTTGAAAGAAATATGGTACGTTTTGGGTGTGTGTCGCGGCAGGTAAACAAGGAACAAAAGAAACACAATAAAAAAATACAAACAGACACCCCGCTGGGTCTTGTGGCCTGTTGGGCTTGCTTAGCGTGGATCAGGCCCAGGTCAAAAAAGAAAGAAAGAAAATTAGGGGTCCGTTTGGTTTGCTGTTGGTGTTGTTTGTGTTTATTTCAGCCCGTTTGATCATGTGGCCCACATATCAAGTTTCGTGAGTCGGGTTACGGTCCAAAGATATTAGTGAGAAATCTCGGGAATTTTCGTAGGCTTCGGAAATATATAAATATGGTACGGTAAATAAACGAAACGTATAATTTTAATTATAAATGTTTTAGATATATAAATATTGTATGGTAAATATACGAAACGTATATTTATGAAATATAAACGTTTTAAGTTTATTATATTATTCGCGATATTTATAGATTATCGAGGTTGTGTGCATGCAACGTTCCTGGGTAAATGGTCAATCACAAATATCGTAGTGGTTTACATAATAGGTCGTGCATAATAAAAAAAAAAATTTGTTCCTGTAAAAATGGTTAATCTATGTTATGGTAACGTGTTAATCGTAGGAAATTTTACGGGGTGTTATATTACCTACCCGTTAAATGGAATCCCGTCCCGGGATTCTAAGATAATGTAGCTGTAAAGGTGAGTGGGAAAGGTGAACAAATAACGTATTTATTATTAGCTTCTTAATTGTACTTTCCAGCCTAATGTATCCACTACTACATTAGCTTTTTAATTGATGATAACCAATTTTAGTATGAGGTTGAAAGAAAAACTTGGGGAAACTTTAGTCCGAAATTATAGTTGTTACTTGACAGTATTATTTAAGGTGTAAGCAGTATTTTACCACAGTGGTGTACAGTACCCAACTCTTATTCTCTTTAAATAACCCATTTTTTACACTCCTTTTTACCTAACTTTCCTTTCCCTTTCTTCTCGTCGACATGCCTCACTTCATCACCAACCTTGCAATCATGTATGCCATTGTTACCGCTATCTATCTAATGTATGTTCCGAACGAAGATCGTGCTATGTTGGTTGGGATCTTAATGTTTCTTGCACCATTCGTGGTTCTAGCGATCTTCATTGACAAGTTTTGGAAGTGAAGAAATAGTGTCGTAGTGTAGTGGTTGGAATGTTGAAATAAGGTTTGTTGTGTTTTCATGTAACCTTTAGTGTATGAATAAAATTTTCTTCGTTTTCTGATGCCATGGTTTATGTTGATTTTTCGCTCGTATTTATTGCTTATGCATCGTTATATAGAATGTTATCATGTGTAAGAATGTTTAGAGTCGGTTCATTTGATTGTAGTCAAGTTTACAACGGTGGGTTTTCAATAAATTATGACTAAAACTATATGTAGAGTTTATTCGGCTTCGAATACTTAAATAAATACTATTTTTAGTTATAGTTGAGTGTAGCAATTTGGTTGAGTTTTGATGAAATTTTGACCATCGAATGATCGATTAATTGGAAAAGATTCGTCATACTTTGGGTGAGAATTTTATTCTGTTACGTTTAGATAAATTAATAGTTACAAAAATCTGTGCGGGTAACCTACCCGTTAAACAAAAGAGTTTTGTTGATAAAGGTTTTTTTTTTTTTTTTTTTTTTTTTTTTTTTTTTTTTTTTTTTTTTTTACAAAAAGGAAGAGGGTAGAGAAATTTCTTGAATTATCAGTTTTTGTGGATAGAAAATTAGTTTGGGGAGAAGTGAGTGCACATGGTATTTTTATCAGCTGGGAGGATCAATCGTTTAGTGACGTCAAGGTTTACCTAATGATCTTAGCATTATCGATGTTAGTCATATCGTTGTGTATCAATATTCGTGGTTTCTAGTGAGATTTAGGGGTTCGTGGTTTCATATGCCTGTTAACTCAGAAGTAATTAAACCTATATTTCGTTATTTACATAGAGAAGCGTCCCAAACTATGTAACTAAGGAAATATAAACTTATGGTTCAATGATTTATAATTTCTTGATTTGAACAAAAGGGCGTCCCAATCCATTCAAATTAAGACGTTGTAAATCATTTTAAGATTTTAACTATTTGACAAAATAATTTATGTGCGGATTTTCCGAGAGTACGAAAAGAGTATGTCGTAAGCATCTATAAAGATGAAAGCAAGATAATTAAAGAGGATTTGCATAGTACACAAAATAGTTGGGGGAGCATATAAATATATATGTTAATATACTAGAGTGTAGTTGTACCATAAACTATTTAAAAGTCACATAATAGTCTAGCATATGGAAATATGAAGACACGGTATTTGTAATAATCCCGATTAGTAAACATAGTTATTAGCATAATCGTAACATGTAAGCATATATCAAGTTATATAAGTAAGAAATAATGAGAAGTAACTTTTCTACCAGATGTTGGAATGTAGGCACGGAGGGCATGAAGTGGTATTTTGTAAAAATGGTCCAGTTAAAGTGTGGTTATAGTCCAATGTTTAAAAACATCTGGTTCTCTATAACCGTGGCTCTGAATACCAATCTGTAACACCCCCAAAATCGTCACGTCAGCGGAAGACTTAAAATGTCAACGGAAGACTTTTTGAGTGTTACTTCGAGGATCTTTGTCACAATCATAGAAAACGACACAAAAGTGACGCTTTAAAGTTTAATTCATTCAAAATACCAAATATTCGAGACATCAAGATGTTTCATAATTTAAACAACAAGTTTATTTAATTATGTCAAAATGTTTATTTAAGCCCATGCCGGGTTACAAGCCCACTCCGTGCCTTCAAGTTCCTTCTTGTTTAGTTACCTGAGATAAACACATGCTAAAAAGTGTCAACACAAAGGTTGGTGAGTTCATAGAGTTTATAGTTTAAATCGTTAATTAGAAAAAAAAGTGATTTCCTTATCAATTTAATACAATTCGATCCGTTGATTTGCCCTTCACCGGGTCAACATCAAAAATAGTAATTGGTTTATAAATCCATTTAACACGAGTTTCGAATCACAAGTTAAGAATGTATTGTAATCACATACAATCAATAAGTTTAATTCAATGTTCCTGTTATTGCCTTAAGCTCATGATACTCAACGATTAACAGCCAATCATAATCTCAAGTTATGACGGTAAGTAGTAGGCCCTCAAGATAAGTATTTGCCAATAACCTATAATAAGAACAATAAAGTGCGCCTGGTGTTTTCTCTAACAACCAAACGAGGATTGTCAATCACTAATAGTACTATCCACATTTATTTACGTTCACCCTTCAAGTGATTAAGGTTCATGATCGAGGGACTTTTGGCAATAGTAACTTAAGCAAATAACATTGGCCTGACGGTATTTCAATACCCGGTATAAAAGACTTGTGTTCGAGTTTTAAGCATGTATCTCCCCACGGGAAAATAGTTAAAGAGTGGGCTATGAAATCACAGTAACATGTATATAGTTAACGAGTACTTATAAAAGTATAAAACAGTGATTAAGCATGTATCTCCCCCAAAGAGTTTACAAAACAATTAAATGAGAAAAGGTGGGGCTATGACTCACAGTAATATGTGAAAGTTTAAAATACTTGTGAAAGTAAAAGCAGTAGTTGGGCATGTATCTCCCCCAAAGAGTTTATGAAACAATTATAAAAATGGGGCTAAGAACTCACTTTAGTAGTACAGTGGTATCGTAGTCTCAACAAAGCAAGGAAACGGCTTCACACAACACAACCTAAAAGATAATGCAAGTTTCAGTTGATAGTCTAAATCTGGTTTTATCGCGAATATTAGTCATTCAGTTTGTTATTAAAACTCGTGTTCGTTTAAATGTTTGAAGTTCAAGAATAAAGTTATATATACATATAACTTGTGAGTGTAATGATCGATAATCGATGTGCGATGGAAAATCATCATGAATAAATCAAAGCGTGAAAACGATATGTCACAATAAAAGTTCAAAAGGTAACAAATAACGTAACGTCGTTACCGTTAATTTAATTATAGTCGCGAATAATATAACGTACATTTAACTTATCAAGTTTTACATCAATTATACTCACATTTATATATAAGACATTAATATTATTTTTATAAAATACTATTACGGAAAGATCCTTTAAGTTTCACCAAAATTCCATTTTTAGTCCTAACGGTCAAACTTTATACCGTTAGTCCAAAGTTAACGATCATTTCAATTTAAGTCCAAATAATATCAACAATTACATTTTATAACTCCAAGTTTCAGTATTTACTGTTTTTAACTCAGAAAACTCAGATTTACAGTTTTGACCCAAAGTTTACAACTTTTGCATTTTTAGTCCCCGGTTTAAGAAATTTTGCAAATCTAGTCCAAATTTCGCCAAAGTCAAAGTTTATCATTTTTATTATTTCAATAAGTTCAGAATGTTCAAAAGAGCTTATTAGAACAGCTTATTCCCTTAAAAAGCTTATTTTTCACTATATGGGCTTAACGAGCTCATTTAAAGGCCCGTTAACGTTTTGTGATCCAAAGGACTTACGAGAGGTTTGGGCCTGGTCTCGGGCTTGTTTTTATGTTACAAAAATGTTACAAATAAGTCCAGAAAATCAGCTTATCAAATAAGCTCAAAATAAGCTTAACGGGCTAATAAGCCCAAACATTATTTTATAAAGGTTTTGGAAAACTGGTTTTTGCTCGATCAGTTTGGCTTTGGAAATTAGTTTATAGGTGCTCATAAAGTTGAACCAAAAACGTCACTCGATTGGTAGCCATGTCGACAATGAGGTCGAGTTTTAAAATGAGTATGTTATGTGTCGAAATTAGGAATAGCAAGGCCAAAGTAAACTGATTAACTCAATTTTAGAAAATAGTTTAAGACTTAGAAAAATATTCTAAGTCTTTTTATAATATACCAAACGTGTCTAGTGGCAAAAACAATGTGTCGAGTAAATAAGGTAAACGTTAATATTATGTTCATAACTTTGTGTAACCTGTTTGTTAGATTAGTAAATATTTAAGAAGTCGAATAAAAAGTATATATTACGTATTCATATTACGAGATATTAGATCAAATGTAAAGTGCCAAAACAGAAATATAATGAAATGAAAATTTATAGTAAAGTGTCGAATAGACTTACTTCACCTCAAATGGGTGGGGTGTAATCATTGTTGTGGATCGAGCTGGGCAAAAGTAGAGCTGGGGTTCGATACACGACCCACCATGGATCTAGGATACATAAAACTTGGATCTTGGACTCGATTCTACACGGTGTGCGTTTGGCTAACTCCTTGTCCCAAATCAACTCAAAACTTTTACGAATTTTTGAATGGTGGTGCATTTGAGTGTGTGTTTCTAACTGAGATCATATGAGACTTATAAATACGAGTCTTGTGAGTTTAGAGAGATTGTGTTCACATGAGATGAAGTGTGGGATAAGAATGAATGCATGTAACCTCTATTCTCGTCCAATCGAAATGTTACAAGGCAATTAGCGTGTCATAGATTCTCCTGACATTCCCTGATGCTCGTGACAGTTGATAACATGTCCTATAAATGTCTTGTGAAGATTGGGGGATATGGGAGGTCGTTTGGACTTATGTGACATCAAGTGTACAATTTTTGTAAAATGAGTTTGAGGTTACAAAAGGGTCAGATTTGGGATAGTAAACGAGTGGGTATGGAAATGAGTTTGGTCATTCTTGAATCCTTGCTAGGTGGTGATTTGAACTGTGTAAAAACATGTTGAGGTCGTGTGTCGAGTTTGAAAGAAATATGGTACGTTTTGGGTGTGTGTCGCGGCAGGTAAACAAGGAACAAAAGAAACACAATAAAAAAATACAAACAGACACCCCGCTGGGTCTTGTGGCCTGTTGGGCTTGCTTAGCGTAGATCAGGCCCAGGTCAAAAAAGAAAGAAAGAAAATTAGGGGTCCGTTTGGTTTGCTGTTGGTGTTGTTTGTGTTTATTTCAGCCCGTTTGATCATGTGGCCCACATATCAAGTTTCGTGAGTCGGGTTACGGTCCAAAGATATTAGTGAGAAATCTCGGGAATTTTCGTAGGCTTCGGAAATATATAAATATGGTACGGTAAATAAACGAAACGTATAATTTTAATTATAAATGTTTTAGATATATAAATATTGTATGGTAAATATACGAAACGTATATTTATGAAATATAAACGTTTTAAGTTTATTATATTATTCGCGATATTTATAGATTATCGAGGTTGTGTGCATGCAACGTTCCTGGGTAAATGGTCAATCACAAATATCGTAGTGGTTTACATAATAGGTCGTGCATAATAAAAAAAAAAAATTTGTTCCTGTAAAAATGGTTAATCTATGTTATGGTAACGTGTTAATCGTAGGAAATTTTACGGGGTGTTATACCTATTGCTAATATACACAAATCACATATAACATCAGTATAAACGCTAAAAACATCAGTAAATTCACATATAACATCAGTATAAGCTAGAATCATATATGATTTTAGTAAGAATCACATGTGATTCTAGTATAATCATATATGATTCTGCTAAAATCATATATGGTTTTACAAAAACATCAATATAAGCACTAACACATCAGTAAAATCACAAAAACATCAGTATAAGCAAATGTTTCAAGAGCTCCGTAGTAACAGATGTCTCATAATATTGTATGGAACTGAAAAATCATACAATTGTTATGTTTAGCAGCAAATGTGAATAGTTTGCGATCAAAAAATCTTAAGCCAAACTAATAAATTTCATTTAGGCATTTTATCAAACACTTTAGCTACATATAGGAATAATAAGATTACAAAATCAAAACAAAGGGATAAACACTTCCTAATCAGGTATTTCCAACTCATATAAGCTTCAAAGAGACTATGATTGATGAACACAAGATAACTACTTGACAAAAATCAATGGTAATTTAATACATGCAACCACAATAACAAGATAAGCAGAAATTACCTCAAGTTCTAAACTGAACTAATCACAAAGATCTTTGAATGATGTAGTTAAGTTATGAGGAAAAAAAGAGGTCGGAAAATGACCACATTGCCCCTATCATTAATATAAAAAGAAAAAAGAAAACAAAAAATGGATTAATATGAACCATGGATGGTGAAATAGATGGATGGACGAGATGAAGTGTTGGGTTCTTTGGTAAAAGTTGGTTCTATACGGAACTTTTGGCATACGGCTATACCATTCCACTAAACACTGTCCTTTTTTATTTCCGTTATTTTGTAATGAACAATAAAGTTTATTCCATCTATACTTATATAATAGAAGGTTTTAGAAAATGTAATTGAAACAGTGACGTAATGTGGTAAGTAAAGATGATATGGCATGATAAGGTGGAAAAGATGTAAATAATAAATATATTGAATGTAAACATAACTGAAGAAATAATTTTATTTACATTATTAAAATATATCACAAAATTTGATTTCACAACCTTTTAAACTTTAAATGTTATTTATAAATAAGATATAATAAAAATCGACATAAACATGTAAAAACACACACTAATTCGTATTTTTGATATGCAAAATTATATTCATTACGTTCGTCTTTTCATCACGATTAATACGAATATAAATATCTATTTTATAAATACTTAAAACATTCACTATTTATGTAAAACAATGTAAGAGGTGCAATAGTTTTAAAAAAATCAACTTATAATTTGTACCCTTACTTAATATTAATATCCATAATGTGATTATAGTTATATAAATATATAATGTACGAATTAATCAACATGACAATAAGTTATTAAAATGGCATCTTTATTTTATATGTTTTTAATTTGTTTGAGTGCATGTTGATTACAAGATAATTTGGTTAGTTTCTAATAATAAATTGCTATGACACATTTTTACATATCTTTCTATTAGACAATTAGAAGTGATATTATTAATTATTTTATGTTTTATGCTTGATATTGATATAAGAAACACACAACATTCTTTAAATAAATGTTTATATTATGAAATTATCCCATTCATCACCAGGTCTGAAAATCTAGTTAATGTATAAATAAGATAATTTTGGCCATTAGTTTTCTCTTCTATCACACTTTAATGCTTTTTACTTAGTTTGGCTAGAATGTATAGTAGTTGTAGGGTGTGTTTGTTAAAAGTAACAGTAGTAGTGATGAGCAGCTATGGGCAGTAGCTGTAAGTAGTGGCTGTGAAAAAATAGCAACAACTCACCGCTTCTTAAACAGCATTCCGATAAAATAGCCACAGCTCACCGCTCTTATGTCAAACGATCACTAAAAATCAAAATGCTCATTACTCACCGATCACTGCTTTTAAAGCTCCCATTGCTTTGCATCAAACATACTCATAGACCCTTTTTAGAGATTCTATTTTATTTTAATTTTTTTTTTCTTGCGCATCTTTAGCCTTTTTATAATTTTCAAAAGCTTATCAGACACATAACCACCGTATAGAAAATGTTTTTTTGACTTGAATATATATATATATATATATATATATATATATATATATGTGTGTGTGTGTGTGTGTGTGTGTGTGTATGTATATGTATATATATGAATATATATATATATATATATATATATATATATATATATATATATATATATATATTCATATATATACATATACATACACACACACACACACACACACACACACATATATATATATATATATATATATATATATATATATATATATATATATATATGAAAATCTATATATATATATATATATATATATATATATATATATATATATATATATATGTATATATATATTTAAAAGAGAAAACTATACTAATAGGGACATGCGATCCTTATGAGTTATTTGAGGTGCTAAGTTGTCATTTGTGTTCCATAATAAATAGAAAATAGATGGTAACTAGTGACTACTTGAATCGGTTGTTGTATTTCCTAAGGACATGTACGCGCTTATAAATAATAAAAAATTTCTTTTTTAAATAACTTGAAACTTACAAGAATTAGTTTGGCTAATT